>CAUYON010208005.1:0-49283 GCA_963573935.1 Arctocebus calabarensis
ACACCTGAGCTGGCGGTTCGAATCCAGCCCGGCCTGCCAAACAATAATGATGGCTGCAACCAAAAAATGGCCGGGCGTTGTGGCGGGCGCCTGTAGTCCCAGCTACTTGGGAGGTGGAGGCAAGAGACTCGCTTGAGCCCACGAATTGGAGGTTGCTGTTAGCTGTGATGCCACCGCACTCTATCCAGGGTGACAGCTTGAGGCTCTATTTAAAAAAAAAAAAAAAAAAAAGTTAGAGGTTGCTGTGAGCTATGGCACCAGAGCACTCTACCAAAAGCGACAAAGTGAGACTCTGTCTCAAAAAAAAAAAAAAAAGAATTTCTAAGGTGAGATGCCACAGGAGTATCTCTAGAAGAGGGGTTAGTGTGGAGGGTATACTCTATATTCTAGGCTGTGATCTCCTTGGCCTGGCACTCCTCCATGAAGAACTCAATTATTGCTGAATCCTTTTATATTCTTTTTTTTTTTTTTTTTTTTTTTTTTTGAGACCATCTCGCTTTGTTGCCCAGGCATAAGGGTAGTGGTGTGATCATAGCTCAAACTATAGCCTCAAACTTTTAGGCTCAAGCAATTCTCCTGCCTCAACCTCCCAAGTAGTTGGGACTACCGCATAGCTGACTAATTTTTCTAATTTTTGTAGCGATGAGGGTCTCACTATGTTGCCCAGGCTGGTCTGAAACTCTCGACCTCAAGCAATCTTCCTGCCTTGTCCTTTAAAAGTGCTAAGATTATAGATATAAGCCACCATACCTGGCCCCTTTCACTTTTTTTTTTTTTTTTTTGAGACCATGTCTCACTTTGTCACCCTGGTTAAAGTGCTGTACTGTCATAGCTCACTCATGTGATCCTCTTGCCTCAGCCTCCCAAGTAGCTGGGACTGCAGGCATCCACTACAACACTCAGCTATTTTTTAGAGATGGGGTCTTGCTCCAGCTCAGGCTATTCTCAAACTCCTAAGCTCAAGCAATTCATCAGCCTCAGCCTCCCAGAGTGCTAGGATTACAGGCATGAGCTGCCTGGCTGGGCTACCCTTTTTCACATTCTACTTGAGAATTAATCCCCAACAAAGATGACTGGTATGTGGCGGGGAGGGAAGTTTATATCAAAGAGCTCCCCTGGCCTCCCTCCTTTTTTTTTTAAGACAGAGTCTCACTATGTCCCCCAGGCTACAGTGCCACAGCCTCAGCCTACCTCACAGCAACTTCAATTGCTTGGGCTTTAGTGATCCTCCTGTCTCAGCCTGCTGAGTAGCTGGAACTATAGGCACTTACCATGATGCCTGACTAGTCTTTCTATTTTTAGTAAAGAGGTCTTTCTCTTGTTTAGTCTGGTCTTGAACTCATTTCAAGCAATCCACCCACCTCAGCCTCCCAGAGTACTAGGATTACAGATATTAGCTTTCCCTGTTTATAATGCATTTAGGCAACATCCCAACAAAGAAGCATCATGAAATAGTACATAATTACTTCTATTCTAGTGGGAAAATTATGAGGGCAGCTCAGGTAAACTGGCACAGTACAGCAATGTAAAAGTCCAGCTGCCTATTTATCACTTAAGAATGGATGCCAGGAGAAACAGAGCAGTAAAGAAATATTGGACATCGTAGACAGCTTTGTGGAGTATCAATCACTTTGCTTGAAGGCAAAATTGAGTCAAAACCACACCCTTAAATTAAAGCATAAAACTACAATCCAAGGCAGAATACTTTGGAGGTTAGCCATGATTTGGCTCCTCTTATGTTATTAGTTTCCTATATAACAAATTATGACAAATATGGTGTAAAACAACAAAAATCTATCATCTTATAGTTCGGCAGTTGAGGAATCAGAAATAGAAGTGTCAGTAGGGTTGCATTTCTTTTTGGAGACTCTTGGAGAGTCTCTTTTCTTGCCTTTCCCATCTTCTACAGCAGCGATTTTCAACTGGTGTGCCTTGAAAAATTTTAAAGATCATTAAACTATTTTCAAAAGAAGTTCAAAGCACAGTAAGTATATTCTTTTTTTTTGAGACAAAGTCTCACTTTGTCACCCTTGGTAAAGTGCCGTGGTAACATAGCTCACAGCAACCTCAAACTCCTTGGCTCAACCTTCTTTTTTTTGATTAACATAATTTAAGTGTGCTGTGGAAGTTTAACTTATAGGTTCAAGTGTGCTGTGAAATAAAAGTTGAAAAACAGTTACTTGGCTCATGGCTCCCATTTATCTTTAAAATTTGCAATGGCTGGTTTAAGTTTTTCTCACATTGCATTACTCTTTTGACACTTTACTCTGCTGTGACACTCTTCCATCTGTTAAGTATGCTTGTTTTTACCAAAAGCCTTGCTGTATAATATAGGACAACTTCCCTATTTCGAGTCAGGTGATTAGCAAACTTAATTCCATCTGCATCCTTATTTCTCTCCTTATGAAACATAACATATTCACAGGTCTAAGGGATTAGGACATGGATATCTTTAGGGAAACCAATATTCTGTTTGTCACACCTGTGTTGGTCAAATAATTTAGGGTTCATTCATTCAGTGAGGTCATTTTATTGAACACTTTATATATTTTAGTTTCTGGTAGGCTATAGGGCATACACAAAACAACAGAATACTACCTTATTTGCTTATACTTACATGACAATTCATGAATCAGTGTAGTTACTAATAGCAACCTGTTGAACACAGAGGGCATAAGTAACTTCCTTTACATCCTGGTGTAGTGAAATTCTTGTAAAAGTATTTTCTCTTTGAAGCACAGACAACCACACTACTGATGAGAAATTTCACTATGAAAGCAATAGTGGACTTTTGTGGTTCTCTTCTGTAAATTAGGGTATGATTATCCATCTCAGAGTATTGTTTACTATACAGATTAAGCAGGAAGTCGTGTATTCCTGGCACAATATTCCACAAATATTAACTTAATTCTATTTCTTTTCTATAAGACTCCAACATTCATTCCAATATTTCCGTGACTTGCTTTGCATTAGACTATGAAAGCATGCGAATGAAATGTAAGGACATGGTTCTTGCCCTTAAATAAAAACAAGTTGCTGGTAGCATAACACTCTGGCATTATATGAAGCAATTTAAAAAAGATGAGTGTAAGCCTAAGTGGGCTCCATGAAAATGTTGGGATTGTTTAGAAAAAGTAAACATATGTGGGGTAATTAAGGCTGATTTCCTCTTTGCTATTTAAAAAACAAAATGAGCAAATAAAACCTAACCTATTTATTCCAAGCAGGAAATTTAGAACCATCTACTTGAATTTTAGAGCTTGAATGGGCTTTTTAGATCAATCTATAGGGTGTCCCAAAAGTCACCCCTATAGTCACCGCACATAAGAAAATGGGAAATTATAGCTATTTGTTGCTTTATTTACAAAATATTCATTAAGAAATTTTACAAAGAGGTGGCCAACACATAGAGAATATTTTGTTCAATGAATATTCTGTAAATAAAGCGACATTTAGGTAGATTTCCCATTTCCCCGAGTACAGTGATTTTAGGAGTGATTTTTGGGACAGCCTGTATAACAGTATAGTGATTTTCAAGTTATTTTCTGGATCCCAAGGAATCCACAAATGTTACAGAAAAGAAAACCCAGGAAGATCCTTCCCGCTATTTACTCCTCTTAACCCTTTGGGTGAAAGTAAAAACTACTCAATTAGGCTAGGCGCTCGTGGTTTACGGCAGCCAGCCACATCCACCGAGGCTGGCGGGTTCGAATCCGGCCCAGGTCTGCTAAACAACAATGACAATGGCAACAACAACAAAAAGGCCAGGCGTTGTGGCGGGCGCCTGTAGTCCCAGCGACTTAGGAGGCTGAGGCAAGAGAATCGCTAAAGCCCAAGATTTGAGGTTGCTGTCAGCTGTAACGCCATGACACTACCGAGGACGACACAGTGCGACTCTGTCTCAAAAAAAAGAAAGAAAGAAAGAAAGAAACTACTCAATAAGATAAAGTTTGGAATCTGTGGATTTTAATAGTCCATAGTTCTCCTGCATTGAATCATCAAATGTCCGTTAAGAGCTTTGAGGAAACAAGTTATTTAGTAGTCACAGGAACCCAGTAGACCTAGATTAGCATTGTTTTATTAACGATATGGAAGGCTAGAATACAAACTACCAATTACACCCACAAACCTTATAAACTACTATAAACGATAACATAATATTCTACACTTTCCCTATGCCTAGGAGCTAATTCTACCTTACATCTTATTATTTCACATATCAACCCTTAAGACATATTTGAAGTTGACTAATTTTAATGCAGTTTTTGACAAAGAACTAGGAAAAATAACCTGCTGAACGACATACAAAACACGAGAGGCCGAATCCAGAACTGAATTAGAAATACGCGGTTTCTTCATCCTCTTAACAGCATCCATCATCCTTGAGGTGTGCGTCAAGGACAAAAAAATACTACTATGTACAATGGAATGAAATTCGAGACATCTGAGCCGCTCTACCAACAAGGAGCAGACCACACGCCGGTCCTTCCAAGGGTCCCAGTCTTAGGACTGCGCGCCCACAGGAAGCCCCTCAGGAGAGGCGCCGGCGGAGCTTCCTCTGGGCTCGCACCCACCTCATGGAGACTCCGAATACGGCTCCTCTCCCTCATAGGTCCAACCCCCGTACAACTCCGTTTCCTCACCGTGAGTCGCCACTAGTTCTCCTAACGTGGTGACCGGAAGACCCCGGCAGAGGAGACTCCAAAGCGCCCGCTCCGCAACTGCAGAGAGAGAGCGGTGGTGCGGCAGGAAGAGCGCAGCGCGCAGCCGCCGCGGCCTCCAACCACCGGCCAGTGGAGGGGCGCCGGCAGCCCGTGACTGCTTCCCGCGGCCTGGCGGAGGACGAGCGAGGAGACGAGCCTCAGCGCCGCGGGGACGCGCCCAGGGAGGTAGGCTGTGGTAGGCGTCTGCTCTGCACTGTGGTAGTTACAATCAGAAGGGCCAACTCTGCCCGCTTCGGCTTGGCCTCTTCTCCCTGCCTCTGCAGCTGAAGGGAATGGAACAGTCCCGCGGGGGGGATTGTGGGAGGCGCACGCGCAAGGGCTGGAGGCGGGGGGACTGGTGGAGGAGGAGGAGGCGGAGGCGGCGGCGGCGGCGGCGGCGGCCGTGGCGGCGGTTGGTGGCCGTGGGGGCGGGGAAGGGGGTTGGAAAGAAGAGGAGGAGGAGGCTCGGGCTCGCGCCGCTGGAGGTACGCGTAAGGGCCTGTGCCCGAGCCGCCTGACAGGGGCCGAGGGGAGAGGGGGCCGCAAGAGAAGGCATCCCCGAGCGCGAGCTGACGGGCTGGCTTACGCGCGGGAACGGGCGGCGGAAGGTGGAGGTTGGTGGGAGCAGCCAGCGCCGAGCCCAGAAGCACACGCGAGCGGGCGGCGCGCTCCGCGGCCAGGTCGGGCGGGAGGGGGGCGCCGAGGGGGAGTAAGCGGAGAGGGAGGGGTGGGAGGTGGGGGCACTAGGCGCCCTTCGCTCCCTCCCTCCGGAGGAGCCGCCGCCGCCGCTCTGCCGCCGCTCCCGCCGCCATTTTGGGTTCGCTTTGCGGAGGGGGAAACGATCCCCGTCTCGGTTGCGGGACCCGCCTCCCCTCAGCGCCCTCCTTTAGCCCTACGCCTTTCCCTTCTCCTCTTTCGCATTTCCGCCAGTCCGCTTACCCTCTGGACGTCTCCTGACAGGCGGGAGGGATCCGCTGTGGACCAAGGGAAGCGGAGGAGCCTGGCGGCCACCCCCTCTCCCCTACTTCCCTGCACTCTCGTCGCTCCCTGCTCGGCTTCCGACACGGTGAGTGGGACGCTGTGGGCAGGCCTGAGGCCTAAGCACTCCCAGCGCGCCCGTGCTCACTTCCCGGGAGCTGCTGTCATCTCCCGGACCTGGACCTCCGGGAGAGCGGCGGTAAGGATGGGGGAGGGGAACTAGGAACGGGGATTCAGAGCTTACCGGGAAGTCCCTCCGGGCGGGGTGAAGGGGCCTCCCTGACAGGCCGACTCTCGGCTTGGGGGAGGGGGCTGGGAAGTCGGCGAGTGGAGGCGGAGCCCGCGGCGGCCCTGACAGGCTATTTTGTGTGGGCATGGTTGGAGCCCACCCCAAGATCCAGTTCGTGTACTTAAGGGATGAGAATGGCAAGGGAACTGTTTACCTGCTTGACAAGGCCTGTGGTGTTCCCTGACACACTGACTATATGTAGGAACGACAGAATGACTTCTGTGTTACAAGTTTAATAAATGTAACTGGTTAGTTTGTACGTGGAAAAAGACATGTTTTTGGTCTAGGAGACAGATGGTTTGTTGGTGTGAGGCGGCTGTGTTTGTGTGTGTATGCAAAGATGGAAAGTGTTCCAGAAGAGTTTGCTTGTATTTGTATACGTGTAATGGAGTTCCCCTTCTAAGCCAGCTTATTTTTTAAAATAAATGTTTGGATGCTCCCTGCAGGTTGCTATTGTAGGGATTGGAAGTACCTAGTTATTTGTGGGCGAAGAGCATTAATGGCAGTATGGTGTATAGCATATATGTGTGGGGTTTGGCAGGGGAAAAACTTGGCATGGCCCTTTGTAGTCTTAAGAATAGTTTGTGCCTTTGAAAAAAGAGTGAATTGTGTAAATGTGATGGTCCAGGACATCTTTAATGGAGTAATTGCTACAAGGCTATAAAGAATGGGTGGTCTTTTCTATTGAGGTGGGTTTATATACACTTAAAATAAAATAAGAATGTTCTTTCAGTTTCTTCGTGCTCTTAAAAATCTCTGTGAAAATGGTAGGATATTTTTTCCCATTTTACAAAATAGGAAATTGAGGCAGTACAGAGATAACTTTTTCAAGGTCACATGTTAAATTGAAGACACAGTTGGCACTATAATAAATATTCTAAGTAATACAGTAGTATATTCACCATCCCATGGTGCATCAGGAGGTCTTTGTTGGCAAATCTGAGTATTTTGGAAAGATAGGGGCACATGTTACTGATTGGATATATTGGAAGAGACCATTTGTGTCAGACTATGTACGGAACATAGATTGTCCTTGGTCAGCGTGACCTATAAAATAGATATCCGTAACTATATTATGTTGTGTTATGGAGGAAGCAGCACCTTTCTGACACTTGGAGAGGAAGGGGAATGCTTTCACAGCTTAACCTGTACCAGACCAGCTGCACAGGTGCCGATGGCATAATTTTATATCTATTGGAGGAAGGATCCTTTTTCATTCATTCAACAAAGTTATTGTCTGCATTCAATAAATAGTCCCTGCTTTGAGAAAAATCAGAATGTCCTTGTAAATATCCTGGGTGTATATAGGGTAATTGTTTTGGTAGTAATGTGTATTAAATTGAATGAGGCAGATAACTCAATGTGGAATTAAAACCAGAAAACTTTTCATTAAAATTTTTTTCAGTTTGGGGGTGGTGCCTGTGGGTCAATGGATTTAGGCACTGGCCCCATGTACCAGAGGTGGCAGGTTCAAACCCAGCCCTGGCCAAAAACTGCAAACATTTTTTTTTCAGTTTGGAGGAAATTTAGGTCTTTCAGAGAACTTATGGAAAGATACAACAGTATTTAAGAATTTAACAGAGTGGCTAGTCTTTTTTTTTTTTTTTTTTTTTTTTTTTAGGGGAGGCATTATGAGTAAACTGTTTTGGGGATCTGGGAGTTGTTGATATATCTGTGGATATTGGAACTTCTTGGCTGGGCTAAAGGAATTCTTAGACTAATTTTATAGTAAAGATCCCCTGTATGAATATGAAGGAAGAATGCATGAGTTAAGCCAACTTAAGTGTATTCCTCTGAAAAATGTTTTTTGAAGATGCTAAATTAGTGGTTCTTCAAAGTTTTGGGAGGTCACTTACCCTTCTAAGATTCTGATGAAAGACACTGGGTCCTCATGGTTAGAAAATGAATATAAGCACCATCTTATGTATTATGCCTACAATTTCAGGAACTTAAACTGTAATGAAATAGAATCCATTTATATTAGGTCTCACTTGAAAGCCTTTTTTTTTTTTAAGTTTTGTTTATGGGGTGGAGATGTTGATATGAGGAAGGTTAAAGATTCTATGGTAGTATTTGAGCGTTTTGACAGGAGAGCTTTAGGATCAGGTTTTTCATTTATTCTTTTTATTCTTCCCAAACGTCTTTCTGTAGTGAGTTAGGTGATAAAGGAATATAATGTAGCATGAGTATCTATGACTTTATTCTTTTTTTAGGATCTTTTTATTATCACTCTTGAGTTTTGCATTAGGACTGAAGTAGTTCAAAGCTCATTTCTTGGAGTTTAGCTTAGTTGTAACAATCATTAAGTTAATCCTGGGTAGGGGACACAGTGATGAACAATGGATGAATAATATATGGCCTTTGTCTTTGAAGAGATTCTAATCTAGTTGAATCTATGAATTATATGATGGGACAACTGTCAAAAGGACAAGGGGAGAAAGCATATTCCTAGAAGTTGAAATTTAATTAATTGTTAAGGGTTTTTGTCATTGTTTATTCTTAGGAATGAGTATAAAGTATTGAGTTGTATGCAACTTTGTAGTTAAAAAATGTGTTTTAGTAGCATCTGATGTTTTTTGGATAAAGGAAATAATTGGTTTGAAAAGGAGACAGACATCGTTTTTTTTGGCTTGGGATATATTTCTATAGTGGGTTTATGTAAAAAGGTCTTAATGTCATTTTGGGGATATCCATACATCTAGCAAACCCTTGTAGGGTAAAAATCTGGTAGCTATTTGACAGGCTATTCATGAATCTAGTACTGAAAATTAAAAATAATTACTGGGCAAGGCAAGGTGGTTCATGCTACAAATCCTAGCATTCTGGGAGGCTGAGGCCAGTGGATGGCTTGTGCTCAGGAGTTCTAGACCAGTCTGAGCAAGATCTAGACCCTGTCTCTAAAAATAGCTAGGCATTGTGGTGGGAGTCTGTAGTAGCCCCAGCTACTCAGGAGGCAGCAGCAAGAGAATTACTTGAGCCCCAGAGTTTGAGGTTGCTGTGAGCTGTGACACTACAGCACTCTGCAGAGGGTGACAAAGTGAAATTCTTTATCTCAAAAAAAAAAAAATTACTGCATTTTTAAAAGAGTAGTAAATTTAGAAATGTTTTAATAGGACAGATTATAGGATTTAGTATGATAAAATAGAAAGATACTATGAAAGTGGTGTGCTTGTCTCTTCTCTGTATTGGCATGGTCCCTGTATAAGAATGCTAACATAAATTTATGAAAAGTTTAATATTTTCTCTAATTTTTAACAGGTAGTAGGTTCATGGTAGGTTTTTTGCATATCATATATGCCATGTATGTATGTTTTAATGTGTATATATGTACACGTACATATATGTGTCAGATACTTAACAATTAAAAAAATGCTTGTACCAACTACAAAAAAATGATTCAGAATCTTTCAGGATCAAGAATGGAAAAGGTGGGTGACGCCTGTGGCTCAAAGGAGTAAGGCACTGACCCCATATACTGGAGGTCGCGGGTTCAAACCCAGGTCCGACCAAAAACGGCAAAAAAAAAAAAGTGGAAAAGGATTTTCAAATCCTAGTCTTCCTTTTTTTTTCATTATTAACCCCAAACACTGATCTTTAAGTGCCCATTATCTATTTCACAAGAAAACGCCTGTAATTCCTTTTTTTTGAATTAATTGGTTTAGGTTCATTGAGGGTACAAAGAATTAGGTTACACTGTTTGCATTTGTTAAGTCCCTCTTTATAGGTGTGTCCCGCCCCAAGAGGTGTGCCATACAGTGTAACCTCCATCCACCTCACTCATCCCCTCTTCCTACTCCCTCGTTCCTCCTCCCCTCACCTTAAATTGATTTGAATTTTTCTCTTATATGGGTATGTGTTAGATCATCTACTGGCTTCATATTAGAATTAAGTACATTAGATTCTTGCTTCTTCATTCTTGTGATACTTTAGTAAGAAGAATGTCATGTCCTATTTTTATTTTTTATTAAATTATACATAATGCAATCATGGGGTACAATGTGCTGGTTTTATATATAATTGGAAATATTTTCATCAAACTGGTTAACATAGCCTTCATTCTATATTTTCTTAGTTATTGTGTTAAGACATTTATATTCTAGACTTACACTTCTACAGTAAGTTTCACCTGTACCCTAAGATGCACCGTAGGTGTGGTCATGTCCTATTTTTGAGTTGTTCTGAAATGCAATGCAGAACATAGCTTCTCAGTATCTTTCTAGGTACTATGTCTTTACAGTATTAGCAGTTCTACTTGAAGCTTTATTCTAAGTCTTCCTACATGCTTTAATAATGGAGAATTGGCCACCTTCTTTCCTACCAAAATGATCTGGGCCAGCACACAATGGAGAAATCTTACCATGTATATAAGACTGAGGAAGTGGTCTCCTTTTAAAATAACTATACTTTCAGGGATCATTTCTGTAGTTTATTAAAGTAATTTCATACTGCTTATTTGAGTCATGTGTATTGGTATGAGTCTTTTACAGGTAATATACAGCCTTACTATAATCTGCTATGTGATCTGCTTTGTGCTAGCCTTTCTAGCAGCATGAAATAATCTTAAATTTGACTGCTGCAACAGAGAGAAATGCAACTACCGTAGAACCTCTTTGGTTGACTTCCCTACACTGACCACCTCCTTAATTTGACCTAATGTTCATAGACTGACATGCACCACATATATGTATCAGTACAGTTCCTTATTTTGACCACCTCCGTATATTGACCACTTTGTTACTGTCACCTTGGGTGCTCAACTTACAGAGAGGTTCTACTGTATTTTATTTTCCCTTTGTTAAGAAATGCTGATAGTAGCCTTAAAGAAAGATGGAGACTTTACTTTATTCTTTTATCTGACAAAGCAACATATTAGTCAAGGCAATTGGCATCCTATATAGAAGAATAGTTTTTACAACATAGATAATGAAGAACACGTCTCAGATATGAGACTGATATAAAATACATTTTCCTCCCTTCGCTACAACTTTTTACTGTTTATACTTCCAACAACCTGCATTAGGGAACTAACTTCTGTGGCTAGAATACAGTTATTACTGTTACTGTGGATATATTTTGCTTTTTATAAAGTAATGTTCATCCTGTTAAGCGATGAAATAAATCATTATGCCCATAGAGTGATTTAAGGAGGTGATGAGAAAGGCTCATTCCAATCCCTTCTTCCCTAGATACTTGTACTTGGAACATTGTCCTTACAATATTTGGGTGTGTGGGTTGGTATAGTACAAGGTAGATGTAGACTAACTCTTCTAAATTCCAATTAAATGGAATAAAAGATGAAGCAAAACCTTCATTAAAACCAATTATCCATTTGTCCATGGAGCTTAGTTGATACCCCTGGGAGAGATAACATAATAAATTTGTATTTCCTAAGGATGAATAAATTTATCTTCTCTGAGGCATGGGAAGAGTAACCTTGAGTTCTTGGGCTATAGAGTGCATAGAAGTAGGGTTTGAAGAACTCTGAAGTCAGGGACACAAGAAGAATCACAGCAGCGTTATGAAGCAATAATATAAGTTGTAATCTTGGGATCGTATTCTATCCCTGGTTCTGCTCCTGGTTCATAGTAAATTTAAATTAGTTCTAGTCCTAAAGACTTGAAATGCACAGGAAGGAAGGAGAGAGGTCATCCATTTTTTTCTTAATTCCTGATTCCATTCTCAAGTGACCTTATCTTTAAAGAATATATAGATAATCTACTCTAAGGTGCTAATAGGGGAACAAATGATATACTAGTAGAGAAGCTTTCTACTTTTTTCAAGAAAATGGAGTAAAATTATTGATAAATAAAATAATTCTAACTTTTGCTGAAGGTTCTACCTGTTCCTGAAACCGCTGGACTGAAAGTTAGGAGGTATCTGTTTTTGTCTTGTCTTCTCAGCTGATTCTCTCCGTGACTAAAGATGCCCCTGAAATTCTTGACATTTCACCCTCTGAGGTTTTTCCTGGAATAAGGCCAAGAGGGGCCAGTGTCCCAGGCACTATTTCCAAGACTCTCGCTGTAAGCATCAGGAAAGCTACCACTAGGTTAGAGGAATTGCCTCTACCTTAAGGCATTTAAAAATAGTTTATGTTTTTATTTTATTTTAGTATTATTTTTTATGTTCTAACAACTTATAAACTTTTTCATCTAAAGCCAAGATAGCGCAGGTGAGGTGGTTCCTTTATCCACTGAACGATGTCTGTGGTGATTTATTTTCTCATTTTAAATAACCTCCCATGTATATAGGAACCTGTATTATGCAGGAGCTACTTGGACTGATACTCCTATTTACACCATCCATATTTAAACTTATGTTTATTGAAAATTTGCTATGCTCCACATTATCACCAGCAGCAGTATAGTGAACTGCAGTTTATTGCCATCACCAATAGCATAACAAACTGCCGTTTATTTAGTGGTGATGGTATATCAGATGTGAGACTAAAGACTTCATCTTATTTCAGCCAACAGGTACGTAGCCTATGTAGGTAATGTTCCCATTTCATGGATGAGAAAATTGAAACAGAAAGTGTCAGTAACTTGCCCTAGGTGAAACAGATAGCAAATGACAACAGTTTCATCCCATGACAAATAAGGGCACTTTACAAACAAGGACGCTGAGGCCCAGGGAGACTAAAACCAAAGGTACAATTGCAAGTGAGCAACAAATTTGAAATCAGTTCTGTCTGACTGCTCAAAGAACATGTTCTTTATCATGTATCATATATTTTTCCTGCTGCTTTTTGATTTGTACCTCTGAAGTATAGGAAAAAGAAATAAAATTGTGAATTAAAGAGTTTTGAAATACTCATAGAAAGTTCCTTTTATGAATAGGAATAATTGTAACCATGAATTGCTTTTAAAAGGAACACCTCAGATATGTGCTGATGGTTTGGCAGTGGTCTCAAGCCATCACCTGGTGACCTCTTTGCCAAACTGTTAACTTACATGTCAGTGTTAAAAATCACTGGCATATGAGCTGAGAGCCAACACAAGGGTGTTTGTAGGAAAGAGGCAGGTAACAGTAGCTTGTTCCAGAAATCAATGTTATTGACTGAGTGAGAAATTGTGAAATGGGTTTCACTGGAAAGCATTGCAATTGCAGAGAACTTATTTGACCAACTCCTAAGCTCACATTTGGCTGAATCCTGGCAGATTTGGAAGGAAATACAGAGAGAAAAAGCAGACAATAGGAAAGAAGCATTACACTGCTGTCAGTGGGAAATAGTTGAGTGCCCGTCCCCAAAAGGCCCGCGCCTGTAGAGGCTGCCTGAGGTACAATTATGTTCTACCATGTGGCCTCCCGATTCGTACGCCCTCCCTCACTGACTTTCATGTCAAAGCTGCTTTGTTTTTGACTTAGCATAATGGAATGCCAGCCTATACTCTGCCAAGCTCTCATGGATTCTTGATGTGGAATAAATGTGAACACTGCCTCATTAATCCTCTCTACAGTCCTTGGAGAGATGTGGCGAGCAATAACCCATCCATTTTCCAATGGAAGGAAGAAAGGCAAAAAGTAAATTGCTCACTGTGCCCTGGCCTTCTGGACGGATCCCATCTGCATAACTGTTGGCTTGTCAAACTCACCTTACCCCAAATTGAACTCATTCTTTTTCCTTTTTCTGTAAATTGTGTCTCAGCTTAATGGCACTACTACCCACATAGTTCCCCTGGTAGAAGACTGAGTCATCTTTGATTCCTCTTACTTTTCGTAGTCAGTCAATAATGAAGTGTGTTTCCTTTTCCTCTGAAATACATCTCAAGTTCATGTTTTCCCTCTGCCTTCTCATCCCAATTCAGTGTCTCATCACCATTCATCCATATTAGTGAAAAAATGTCCTTCTATTCCCAGTTTCTGCTTTCTAGTTTGTCCTTTCTATACACGTATTGCCTCCAAATTAATTTTCCTAAAACTGAGTTATATTATTTTCTCCCTTTCTCAAGAAGCTTTGTTGGCTCTTCATGGCTAATAAAATGTAGCCCTGAGTATTTTCATATTAGTGAGATCTTTTACAATTGGGTACAACCTCTCTCTGAGACCCCTCCCCTGTGCCTCACAGTCTATTCACAAGGGTCAACTTACTAGTTATAAATGTTTCTCCCCTATTTTAATTTAGTTCATTCTGGGCTTGCCTTTTTCTCAGCTTAAGTTGTGAGCAAATTTCTAATCATTCTTTAAGGCCCAGTTCTTACCTTATTTTTACCTCTTCTGACTCATTTATCCATTAATTTATTCTAATTAATCTTTCCTTTGCTGAGCCTTTCTCATAATTTGAATCATTATCACACCTGTGATAATTCTTTGACAACAAAATCCATATTCTGTTTATCTCTGAATTATTAACACTTGCATGTTGCTGTATATGTAATAGATGATAAATAAATAACAAATGTATGGCAATTTTTAGGTCAAAAAACTTAAGAAGAAATTTTATCATATTTAATATTCACACTAATGCTGAAAGCTAAGTGTCATTACTCACTCCTAACTTACAGATGAAAAACAAAAACCTGAGGTCTAAAGAAGTAAAAGGGCCTTTTCTTTTTTTCTATTTATTTATTTATTTATTGAGTGTAGACATCTGGAGTACTGTAAAACATGCATTATCTGTAGTTTCAAAAAGGAGCAAGCCACATTGTCCTCACTGTCAAACGTGTCAGGCTTGGCATACGTGATGGAGATTAATGAAGTATCATGAGAGTAATATGGTTCTTGAAAAGCTTCTACAATTTGGAGAAGGGTCTTAATCACATGAAAAGCAAAGCTGTTCACATTTAGTGAACTTGAATTTCACTGGAGGTACATAGTATTTTAATTTTAAAACAAAAATAATTTGCTTGTAGAAGATTCCCATTTCCCTGACTTTATTTCAGTTTTCAGAAATTTTAATTTTAAAAAATTATATGCCTTTTGGAAGTTGTACATTTTTATAAGTAATAACAAAAATCTATTTCTTCTTTGGTTGTTAAGGTGTATTAAATTTGAAGAAGATAATATCTCCATCTTCAACAATGTAATTTCTACCTTGTAATCTGTACTTTTCAACAGCCTTGACTGCATTTTCAGAACCTTCCTCTTTAAAATCTTCATATTTCATTACTTCGGCCATAATGAATCCCTTTTCAAAATCTGTGTGAATCTTTCCTGCAGCCTGAGGAGCCTTCGTCCCTTTCCTGATGGTCCATGCATGTACTTCATCTGGGCCTGCAGTGAAAAAGTATTCTAGTTTGAGTACTGCAAACCCAGCCTTAATGATCTTTGGCAAAGCATTTTGTGTCATGTTCGCTTCCAGATACTTCTGTCTCTCCTCAGCATTCAATTCTTACAACTTGAGTTCCAAGCCACTAAAAGGAATGACCAAGGCACCTGGGTCATACTCGTTCACCCACTCTTTAATTTTTATCAACCATTTGTTTTTCTTTCTAATGTAGTCTTTTTCAGAAAGATTAACCAAGTAGACCATTGGTTTTGAAGTCAAAAACAAGTGTTTATTCAATACTCAATCTCTTTGTCATTCCAGTCATGATAGAAGTGAACAGGTTTCTTTTGATCTATAACCCAGAATTTGAGTTTGCATGTTATATCATACTCAGGTTTTAGTTTTTTATCTCCTCCTCTCACAGCCACTTTTTCTAGTTTATCTATAATGGGCCCAATCATTTCCTCATCTTTAAGCTGAAGCTCTTCATGTATTATTTCTATATCTTGAATAGGATCTATACTTCCTTCAACATGTGTGATATCATCATCTTCAAAAGCACATGTTAGATGAAAGATTCCATCATAAGCACTAATAAGAGATAAAAAAGCATTTCCCAGGCCCTGCCCATTGTGAGCTCCTTTCACAAGATCAGTGATATCCACTACATTTAGAAAGACAGGAATTTTACTTGCTGGTTTGTGGTATTGGCAAAGAAAGTCAAACCTTTCATCTGGCATAGGTACTCTGCTCTCATTATGATCAATAGTGCAGAAGGGAAAATTTTTCTGCCTAAGCCTGACTATTGGTTAATACATTGAAGAAAATAGATTTCTCAACATTTGGCAATCCAACAATACCAATTTTCAGTGAAGTTCCAAATCTTCCAATGATTGGGGGTGATTTAATTCCATTACCTCCCTTTTTGGGGGGCATCGTGCTCGGGGTGGGCGATGACACAGGGTCCCAGCAGCTGCAGCGAGAGACGCGTCCTACCAGCAGCCAGAGGTGAGGAGGAAGGAGGAGAGAGTGCAGGCCCGGCCTCTCTGACGAGCAGCATGCACGACGGCGGCGGTGGAATCCCTATGGGAGTATTTTAATCAGAAGAATGGTTAGATCTAACTGAAATTTTTAAAAAGATCACCCTTGATGCAGTGGAGAAAACAGACTATTGTAAGGCAAGAGTAGGAGCATTGCAAGGCACTTGTAGTAGTGTTGGTGGAACTCAGTGGGTACTTGAACTAGGTTATGAAAACTAGTTGGAGTCTGGAAATATTCAAAGGTAGTGTGCACAAGATTTTTTGATAGCTTACATGTGAAGTATGAGAAGAAGGAAAGAATTAAAAATGAATCCAGGATTTTCAGCCTTAATTGACTAGACAGGTGAATTTGCATTTTTTTGAATCAAGAAAGATTATTCCAGCAGCTCTCCTAGTAGTCGGAGGACACTGAAATTAGGTAGAGGAAACATGTTGAGACCTTGAATTTGGAATGAGGAGAAATGTATAACTCATGATTTTCACCATAGCGTAAAAGATTTTTTTACTATATGTCAATAATGTAACACTTTTTAGGATTCAGTCCAGCTAGATTTACCTTTTCATTCATTCTTCTACCCATCTATGATACATTCGTTCACCTATATAGTTAATATTGATTAAACCTTTATTTGGTTTAATGACAAAGGAACCACAAAGATGAACAAGATGGTTTCTGGTCTTACGAATCTTATAGGCAGTTAGGAAAATAATTATTATGAAACGTGCTATATCCAACTATGGACCAATGGAGCCTTATGGACAGAAGCTTTTCAGGGAACATGTTTAAGGAGAGGAGGGGATTATCAAAACTTTCACAAAGAAAGTGGTTGTTAAGGAGTTTCTAGTTTTTTTATCAGAAGTGCGTTAGCATTGGTATAGAGGTGAGAAAGTTTGTGGTAGATTCTGGGTCTTAAGACTAGTGTAGGTAAATGCTTCTTAAATTTTAATCTGTTTCCTAGTAGCCTGGAGTGGGAGTTGCTATGACAACAAATATGTAAAAGAGATTCTAACTCTTTATGTCTGTCCTGGGGCCTGAGATTATGCGTTTCTGTTATGTTCCTAGTTCAGGCAGTTACAATTGATCTAGGGTTTACACTTTGATTATTAGGGGACTAAATGGAAAATAGAATATATAGTTGAGCAGAAATACTAAGAAGATTTTATTCTTCCATTTTTCCTGTCTCTAATATTGTCAAATACTTGTAGTGGGCCTTTTTTCATGTGGGATTTGTGGGGGCATATTTATAAAGTAATGGCTAAAACAAAATCTGGGGACTGAGTGCATGAGTGTAGATCACAGACTAAATCAGTTTTCCTATGTGACTTTGGGCAAGTTACTCAAGTTCTCTAAGTCAGCTCTATTTTATCATTTATAAAATGGTTATTATAATTGAACCTACCTCATAGAAGTTTTATGAACATTACATGAGGCAATGCATGGTGGGCATTTAGTGTAATAAATGTTAGCTCTTAATATCATTATATAGAAAAGACACTTCTTATGTGTCTTCTGGTAAATTTCAGATTTCTTTTTTTCCTTTATTGGTGATGATTTATCTTCTCTTTCCCCTGACCTTACTTATAATCTGAATTATTGGTGAGGTAACTGACAGCCTTTGCCATAGAAAAGGGCAAAGCTAATTGGTTCACATGGGATTGAAACTTATGACCTTTGATTTCTTAGCATCATACTCTTAACTAGCTGAATTCTGAATGACTGCCTGTTCTTCTCTCAAAGTGATTGTTTATCTTTTTTATGCAAAAGTACTCAGCCTTGGAGGAATACCTTGCAGTTGAGAACAAGAGTGAAACCTAAGCCTTAAATTCACTATGTTCATCTGTGAATGATACACACACCATGTGGCTAATGACAGGACCATTTTTATTTATTTATTTTTATTTCTTCTCACCGTTATTCTCTATTCCTTGATTTCTTCAGTTGGAGAGAATTTTCTTTATGTTGTTTTCCCATATGTTCTCACTTTATTCTTAACCTTTTTTTATTATAAAATATTTAAAACCTAAAAAAGAATAAATACAATGTCTGTGTACCCATCAGTAACTATCACCAATACTCTTGGTGATACCAGCGGCTCTTCCCTGATCCTATTTTACTTTTTTACCTAAGGATAATCACTCTTTTGGATTTCTTGTTTATGAATTCCTGCCTATTAGCGTAAGGTGGATAGAACTCTGGCACTTCTGGGAGTGGGGGAGAATAAAATGGATGCTCTTCCTTGGGGGCTACCTGGAGCATTGCCTCACCTGGGAAGAAGGACTACGCAGGCTGTGCTGGTCCTATTTCCAGCAACTGCCACACGTAGGGGAAGGAGGAACTCTCCTGGACCAGGCCACCCAGAGGATTTGGCTGTCCATTATAATGGTTCAATGGTAATAGCTAAACTACGCTGAGGTCCCCACTCAGACATATAAAACAGATCAGAGCCATTACCAGAGCCTTTTTGCAGAATAGTTAGTGAACATGTCTTGGTATCTTGTTCTACTTTGCTCTTGCTCTGTAAACTTACCTTTCTCTTCCTTGGTAAACATTGTTTCATGCTTGCCTTGTTCGGCGAATCTGGTCAATCTTTGGCCATGAGTATACCAAGAACCAAGAATGCAGACAGACAACTGTCTGAACCCCAACATTAAAACTATCTTTTTAAAAATATGTTCGGAGGCCTAATGCAGCCACACACAAACCCTTTGCCCTTGTTCTCCTCCTCATCTTCTCCTAAGACAAAGACACAAAGGATCTGGGTAGCCCACCCCCTTTTGAGCCAAAGACCCTAAATTTCCAAGCAAGCTATGGAATGTGCCCACCCCTTATGGCCTCATTGAAAAGGGGTCTCTAACTGCCTCGGGCTCAGACACCATCTTTGTACTGCCCAGGCAGGTCATGTTTCCTTTATATAAAGTTACTTTTGAGTATTGCTATAATTATTCCCCCTTCTATGCAATAGCCTGTTGTATGAAAAAAACTATAATTTATTTATACTATAGTCTGATTTTTTTGCCTCCCCCATTCATATTTTGAAGGCTAGACCCTAATGAGAGGATATTGGAAGTGGTGATACAGGGTTCCCCCAATTAGGACTGGACAGAGACCCTAGTTTCCTAGGCCTGGGCAATTTCATGTAAGCCAGGTCTCTTCTGAAGTGGATGTCCTATTGTTTTACCCGGAACTGGAAGAATTGCATTTATTTGTTAATACACTCATCAACAATGAAGTCTGCCAAATCCTGACCAAATGTAATTCTCAAGACTACCTTTTCTTTTATTTTTATGAAACAGTATATAACCCCTAGAAAAAAGACCCGTGTGAGATTTCGCACTTATGTTTTTCCCTCTGCCAGAAGCCCTGGTGCATTTTTATTTTTTTCTGTATCTTTTTCTATCTTACCACTAATCTATGGTGCATGGGTTCATTGTTCAAATATCTGAGCCCCCCAAGGGCCTTCTACCAAAAGGAATTCTACAATCAGTTGGACATTTAGGGGGTATTTGGAGTTGGAACATATCATGGATGGACTAGTGCCCTTATGAAAGATGCTTGAGAGAAATACCTCACCCCTTCCACCATGTGAGGATACAGCAAAACAGTGTTATCTGTGAACCAGAAATCAGCCTACAACAGACACAACAATATTATATTATTTAACATAACAGACTAAGATAACTTACTAATTCTTTGTAAATGAATTTTTTGTTTTTATGTTTTTAATAACTATTTGAATCTTTAAACACTGCTGCTATCAACTTTGTAATACATAGTGCTTGTCTTCTGACTCACATGTGTAAGACTTTCTCCAGTATTTATTGCTAAGGATGAAATTGCCTGTAATAGTCAGATTACTTGCCACAGTGGCTATCTCAAATATAGACTTCTTACTTGTATTGTTAAAAAGGTTAAACTTATATCTCATTCTGGTTTCAGTTTATATTTCTTTGATTCCTAATGATCTTCAGCATCTTATTTTTATTTTCTGTGAAATATCTATGTTTCATGCCCAGATTTCTGTTAAGATATTAGTCTTTTAATTGAAGTTCTTTATTTTAGATACCGATCTTTTATTGATTATTGTTTTATTTGACATAATGCTAGCTTCTGAAATACACAAACTCCAAATTTATGTTGCTTGTGATAATTTATTTCTTATTTACATAACAATTGAATCGGGATATTATTTGGGCTTTCAACTTCTAAGTAGTGATTAAGATACCCAGGCATCTTTCGTATGGGGATCCACTATCTGTAAACATGGCTCCCAAAGTTGTCCTATGATCATCTCTACTCCAGCCATCCAGAGGTAGAAAAATTTAAAGGATCACATTTAGAAGGTTCTATGAATCAGGCTAAAGGTTACTTTTGCCAGCATACTATTGGCCAGAACTCAATTCTCTATCTATACCTTATGTAAGCAAAGAAAATTGAGAAATATGAGCCTAGTTTTAAAAGGAGGAGATAGTTTATACTTGGAAATTAGGGCTCTTTTATCAATAGGGATAAAAGGCATAATGAAATTAGTTCTGATGAATTCAAGATATATGGGGGTGATAGGGCATAATTCTTTGATATAATAATTCCAGGCCAGGTGCAATGAATGGTTCATGCTTGTAATCCTAGCCTTCTCCATGGCTGAGGCAAGTGGATTACTCGAGCTTATGAGTTCGACATCCACCTGAGCAAGAGTGAGACCCCATCTCTAAAAATAGCTGGGCATTGTGGCAGATGCCTGTAGTCCCAGCTGCTTGGGATGCTAAGGCAAGAGAATCGCTTGAGCCCAAGAGTTTGAGGTTTCTGTGAGCTATGCTGCCATAACACTCTACTGAGGGCAACAAAGCAAGACTGTCTCAAAAGAAACAATTCTAGGAAGTGGGAAGTAGGAAAAATAAGGAGTAAACTTTTGAAGGGAATATCTAATTGTGATGTGGAATACTTGCACGTAGACAAAGGGTTCTTTTCTTTAATAGTGCTAGATTGCTTTTGTCCTATTTTCCAGAACAGCAAAGGAGAAAAAAATGTCAATTGTAGTTAACTTTGTGTTTTGCCATTCAGTGGGTTTGTTATTGACAGGGATTGTTTGTCACCAACTAAAGTGTTTTAATTTCTTAGGAGGCGGAGAGATCAGATTGTAGTACCTTAACTTTTGGCTCAGAATGCTGTTAAACTTTGTCATACTGTAGTTGGGAAATTCTTATGAAGGATAATAATTAGCCAGAGTTAATAATCAGCTTGCTTTTGTTTGCCTTTGTGATTTTTACATTATTACATTCCTGTTACATTTTTCACAATTCAACATGGAATATTATCAGTATTATACTTTCTCTAGGTATTTTATTATTATAGGGTCAAAATAAATTTTTAACATGTCAGGACAAGGTTATCATATCTAAGATATTCAATTATACTCATCACTATCTTATTGTCACACTTAACTAATTTTTGGATTTATATATGTAAACCCATTTTGAAAAATTTTTTGATTTATTCTACAACATTATTTTAAATGAAAATTGGCTTGTAATTTATTGTTGGATTTAATTCAGTAATTTATATTTTTAATTCAGTTATATATTTAGTCATAGCCACACAAATATATGAGAACTGATCTCTTCATAGTTTCATATTCAGTCAACCTTTAGGAGAAAACAATAAGATAAAATGTATTGACATGATTTTTAGCCTTGATAAATAGTGAACATTTTTATTTAAAAGAAAACTTTGAAGTCTTTATCCTTAATAATTATTAACTATAAACTTTTTTATCAAGCTCTTTGTGTATTATATTCACAAAATTTGAATTCATTATAATCATGCAATTCTATTGTTTTACACAAAAATAAACTATTTCTGCTTTTAAAAAATGTTGCCAATAGATATTCTGATATTTTAAGCTTCTGATACTTTAAGTTTCAAGCAGAATGAAATAGCCTAAGATATTAAAATGTAGAAATTTAGCATATATAATGGAAACTGCAACTCAGCTTTAACTGCTCTATAGTGGCACTTCTCTTGCTGCTATAATAAAACTTAAGAATGTTTAGTGATTTTTTTCCTCTACTATTATTCAAAATTACATTACCCTTACTGAAATCTGAATGGCTTTTTGTGGATTAATTAAACTGTAGCTGGTTTGCCATCTGGGTGCAGCTTGTTTAGCTGCCTTTCTGCAGAAAAATTTCTCCTGGAATAGAGTATTTTTTGTTAGAATACAGCTGCTAGGCTTTACTTTCTAAAAAAACAAATAGTTTATGCTTCTTATAAGATTTGTTGTGAAAATCAATTTATAAAATAAACTTTTTTTTAACTTACTACTTTTTGAAGGTCATTAATAGTACAAGCTTTTTTTATAGTCTTCATAAACTTATAAAAAATATATTGTGTACCTTGATAAGTTATAATATTAAATAGAATCCTAGGTTTAGGATAAACATGAAAAAATGGAAACAAGGGAATTAACTAACTCTGATTTTTATGGCTCAAGTGGTTTCATTAAATTAGAGTGCTCTGTGTTGTTCATTAATGAACTTGTGCCATATGCTTTAACTGTTCTGGTCAATAGCTGATAAAGAAAGGCTTGTAGATTTGCTTTTTTTTTTTTTTTTACATATAAAGCTGGATAAAAATATCCATGTGATGGGCTTTTATCAAAGGAGTTACTTTGAATTCGGTAACTACTACTGAGACAATATGGCTGGCAATTTGCGACCCAAAGGTAGTCATACATTATTGGAGCACAGCCTACTGCGCTTCACATTACACAGATGTGAAGGCCTGATTATAGCTGCTTCATAATTAACAGTGATCCGATTTGTTTTGTGGCATAAATGGTGCATGTGTAGAACATTAGCTATGGCACTCTCATTCAAATTCAACTCGAGGGCTCAGCGGCAGGCGGGTCGCGAGCTTCAGGGAGCAGAATCACAAGCTCCTCCATATGTTCTTGCTGCATCTCACTACGGCTGTGAGTGCACGGTAAGTTCCCCAAAGAACCTAATCGTGTTCTGTAATTACAGCGCGGCTTTCTGCTGGCTAGAAATGAGGGAGAAGCTGAAACACTCCCTCATCAGATAATTTGTAAATTACTTTACATGGCGGATGCCTAACTCAGTTGGTTTTCAACTGCTGAAATTATAAATAATTGTAACAGATGTGGCAATATGGCTGGCCTCCAATAAATGAGGCCCTTGATAATTTGGCCAACCCTTTGACAGGCCAATTTAATAAAATGTGAACAAAATCTTCTTGCTAATAATTTATCATCCTTTTTCCCAATAGAATAAATTTAATTACCCTAGCAGTTAACAAGGTCACACCCAGATGCCAAACTCGGCTACAGTTTTGATAATGCAATCAGGAATTGAGAGGTGATGACAGCGTTGTTGTTTTTTTCATTACCTGGCTTCACATAAACACAGGTGGCGTAGCTTTCTTGTCAGTTTTTAATAATTACAGGCTATTATGGAATGCATAGTTAGCAGATTGAAAACCACACTTTAGTGAATTTGTTTGAGTATGATTGAGGTTTTAATGTATAGAGATGATAATGTATAACAAGCATAGTCCCTTGCTTATACTATTAGTGCACAAATTTTGATGTTTTTACTGGTGACATAAGTGTTAAATGTTTATAAAACTTAGAACATGTCTTATAATAAGTAATAGATTATACCCAAAAGTCAAATATTAGATATATGCATGTACCATATAGGAAATTTAATTCCTTGAGTTCTAGAAATTCATTTTGAAATACTACTAACATACATTTTAAATATTCATATTATTTATAAATTCTGCAGAATGTGAGGCTTATAACATATTTTGGAAATACTGAATGTGTTCCATTTTGCTCTTTAAGGTTAAAAAGAAATCTATATAAAAATCAGTCTTTTTCTACTTTCCATCCTGGTTTTTAAGTACATTCAGGATTAGTTTATTCTTGGTATTGGAATCTATAGTTAATGAGTATAATGTGGAGCTAACACTCTAAAAACTCTTCTGTGATGTTAAATATCACTAATTTTGTCAATTCAGTGTGATACTGAAATTCAATTCAGTGCGATGTATAAAATAAATACTTAGCTTATGGTTGCTCAATTCTTATACCAGAGATGCTGTTGTCATCTGTTGGATGTGAGTATAAGCCAATAAAGTATCCATTTGTAACCCACTAATTGATAGGTTAGTATATAATATATGGAAGGAGTTAAATATAAATATAATATATTGAAGTAGAGTTAAATATTTCTCTTTTGTTGTTCAGTGGCTTGACTGTACCATGCAGGTATTTAGATACTAAAGAAAAGTTAAATTTGACTGACTGCTATTTAGTAGTAAATGCTGCTATATATAATGTGACAGTGTTTATGAGAAGACATGGTAATAAAGTTTTACCAAAATGTGTCAATAATTTTCATCCATTTTGCAATCTCTAAATGCAGTCTTTGGATATTAGGTTAAAAGTGAATAGATAGAAGTAATGCAAAGGCTTACATTTTTAAATAGAGAATTCAAGCTGAATTTGTGGATAGTAGACATTTATGACTCAAATTAGTTGTCTGTACGTGTGGTGTAAGTTTAAACTGGTATACTTAATTCCATTTGTAAATGTCTAGTATAATACTGTTTTGACTTATAATATCACATTGACTTGATACTATTTGTTCTAAGAATATACAAATATTAAAGTCATTCATGGATATTTCAGCTAAAAATGTTTGTTTTATAAACTGGTAGATGCATTTCCAATATTGATTTCCTTTTTATTTTATATTAATTTGGGGGGCACAGTTAGAATCCCATAGTTTTCATTTGTAAGGTTAAAGTCAAAATTTGTTTTTTTTTTTTTTTTTTTTGAGACAGAGCCTCAAGCTGTCACCCTGGGTAGAGTGCTGTGGCATCACAGCTCACAGCAACCTCCAATTCCTGGGCTCAAGCTAGTCTCTTGCCTCTGCCTCCCAAGTAGCTGGGACCACAGGCACCCACCACAATGCCCGGCCATTTTTTGGTTGTAGCCATCATTGTTGTTTGGCGGGTTGGGTTGGGTTGGATTCGAACCTGCCAGCTCAAGTGGTTGGCGCCTTAGCCGTTGAGCCACAGGCGCCGAGCCTAAAGTCAAAATTTGTAATGTGTCTTATACCCAGGTAGTTGGGTGGGGATTTACCTAATCTCTTTCCTCACAACCCTTCCTGCTGCTTGAATTTCATTGAGTTTTTCCTCTCTAATGTTGATTTTAATTATAAAATGCCAAATTTCAACAGAGATTCAGGCACTTCATGGGAATAAAATCATATATATGTGTAAAGGTGTATATATGTATATATATTCACACACTATACACATGTATATATATTCACACACTATACACATCCTTTTTTACTGTTGTCTTCCTAGAAGATTTGAGTAGGTTTTAAGGGAACAGTGATTCAAGTAGTTAGTTTGCCTAATATTTCTATATATGTTAGACATTTTATACACATACTCAGACACATATGTTTGATTGTACTTGCTTTTCATTGAATGATTTTTTTAGGAGAAAGTATATCTTTTGCTGAGCTATCATGTCCTTTTTAACTGTTTTTGTTTTTGTTTTACAATATGCTGCAATATGTGTTGGCAAATTTGGAATTTATAAATTTCTTAAACAAATGAGGTAACATACAGGGTAGCCATAAAGTCTGTGTATCATTTTTAATTGCATACTATTTTAAATTGCACATGAACTTTACAGCCACTCAGTGTGTAAAATGCTTTGCCAGTAGGGTATAAATACTTCTAAAAACTAAATGCTTATCATTATTATTTCAATGTGGTATGAAACAAATATATTTGGTTAAAAAGTACTAAACTGTTTAACTTATAATTCTTTGCAATTATTATATCTGTGAAGCAATTTTCTATTTAAATTAGACCAGTATTCAATCAGTCTCCATTGTAACAGTGCCATATAATGTTGCTTGGACTTAATGAAACATACTAAAAATATAAAGTAATAGTTTTAAAAATAATAATTGGCACGACACTTAAAGGCTCCTAACAATTTTATTCTATATTTCTTATAGAAATTTCAATTTTGCAAAAGCTCTATTGGTCAATGTGAAAAAGAAAGTTTTTATCAATAATGGCAACTTAAAGAGATTGCTTCCAACTGAGACCTTTAGACATATAGTCCAATCCAGTGTTCATTTGTCATCATATTATACATGATCTAGCACCAAGCAATTATATGCCAAGACTGTCATAAAAAGGAGTAAAAGATTTTTTTAATATTAGGGGGGAAAAATTATTTGTAAAATACTAATTACTGTTAGAAGAGTTAAATTTTCAAGGATTTAAGGATTTTAAGAGTAATAGGATGAACTTTCACAGAGAAGGGATTATTTAACTTGATTTTGCCATACATGTAAACCAGCCCTTAAAAATGATGAAGGTATGTAAGGATATTTATAAGAGGGCTATCTAGAAAGCATCCTGTCATTATTAATACTATTTTTCATAGTACCTGGCTGGGTACTTTCTGGACAGCCTTTGTATATATTCAAACATACTATGTTATATGTGTGTACATGTAATTATGGTTATTAAGTTTTAAAACACAGATTAAAAGTATAGTATGGTTTGGGTACAAAGAATAACTTTATAGTGGAGTAACTTGACAAAATACTCCTTCAGCTAGGTGATAGGTCAATATCAACAGTCATACATCATGCTGATAGTATATAAGCATGATATGATGCTATGTTCTTAGTTAATAATAACATTTAACTGTTGAGTCTTTAATCACAACAAATGTACTGTATTAATTTAAGATTTTGTTAATAATAATAGGGGAAACTGAATGTGTATGGATAGGAGGTGTAGATATGCTTAGGTTTTCTGAACATATAAAACTGTTCTAAAAATAAAATCTAGTAATTTCAAAAGTCGGTTAAAGGACAATTTTAATATGTATGTGTGTGTGAGTAGGTGGGGCAACAGGTCCTACCTGCACCACCATGCCTGCCTAATGTTTTAATTTTTGTAGAGACAGAATCTTGCAATGTTGTCCAAGCTAGTTTTGAACTCCTGGGCTCAAGCAATCCTCTTGCCTTAGTCTCCCAAAGTGCTAGGATTATAACACACACACACACATATAGTTTTAAAGTCTGAGAGATATATCCCAAGCTTACCACTAGGAACTCTGATTAGATTATGAAGAGACTTTTATTTACATTTCCCTTACCCATACTGAAAACTTTACATTAAAATTTTATTCATTTTATTTGCTGAAAAACATAAACATACTTTGATAACTTTAGTGGCATGATCATGTAAAAAATTTCAAGAAATTCAGATCAGTATGAAGAAAATAATTCACATAAAGTGTCCCTCCACTTAGAGATAATGCTGTATCATTTCACGGTTTGGATTTTTCTTTCTGTGCGTGTTCGGGAAAATCTATTTCTATACTTTGTATCCTGCTTTTCTCACTTAATTTATCATCTATATCTTTCCTTATCAGCCCTTATCATTATTAGAGATTAGAGTAGTATGTCAATGGCTTGGTATGTTTTTAATGGGCTTTCATGTATATTTCCATATTCCCCTAGTAAATGTATAGCAGATTATACTTTCATCACTGTGTTCTCAAAGAACAGCAGTCATAAACTGCATCCCAATCAATGTTTAAAAATTTGGACATTCCCTTAGAAGACCTAATTCCTTTTTTATCCTGAATGATCAATAGATTTAGCAGTAGTGGGCAACATTCCTTTATGAAAACAGTTGGCTGTAGTTGAGTAGTAGTTGCCTAAATACCTCCCTTACTCTTTTACAGTGAGGCTGAGTATTGATTATTCACTTTGTTTATAATTTTAAAAATTGTATTAAGAGAAATGTGAAATACTTTAGTCAGTGTATCTCTAGCAAAAGTGATAAAAGCCGAGAGATAGTGAAAACCACATTTAAAGAAAACAGGAACATGAGTGAGTTACTTTGTGAAACAGAAGAACATATCTACAATGTGTGTGTGTGTGTGTGTGTGTGTGTATATATATATATATAAAAATTATATATAAAGTGTACGTAATTTTAATATGTATGAAAGGTACCCCTGTTGGATGAATTCTAAAGGTGTTATTTTGAAACACAATGACACAATGACTTTTACTTAGTTGTCTGTGTTATCTTTTTGGCTCCTATGCGAATTCGAGTTATGATTACTTTCATGGTATTTTAATTCTAATGATCTGCTTTTAATGTAACCAGAATTTATTCATTTTTATTGATGAATAATATTCCATCGTATGAAGATACCACATTTTGCTTAGCCAGTCTACTATTGATGGCGCCTGGGCTATTTTCTCCTTTTTTTTTTTTTTTTTTTAATTGAGGAATTTTGAAGGAATGCTGCCTAATATCCCTTAATGTGAGAAATAATATCATTAATATTAATGTATTAATAGAAATATGTTAGAATTAATTTCATTATTACATTGAAAGTATCCCCTGTTAAAGCATTTTTAATATCTTCATAAATATGTAGCTATTTTTTATTCCAATTTCTTGAATGAGTGGAATTTTTTTATATATGATGGCTATAGCATTATCAAGTGATAATTTAGAACATGCATTAATTAAAGACCTTAGGCTTATTTATTGGATATGCCAGCAAACTAATATTATTTTTCCTTTTCTATTCTAAATTTTTGTTTGATCTTGAATAAATTATTCAAATTTATTTGGTAATGATGGAGTGATAATGTATCTATCCTTCATAATTTTATTAAAGGAAATCTAGACAAGGATATATAGCCTTTGAAAATTGTTTACTTTGGCAGCCCAATCTAAGAAAATATTTGTAAATGTCATACATTGATTATAAAAAGGAGAAGCAGTAAGAGCTGTACAGTGATGAAAAGAGGGAGAAAAGAAAAAGGGCAAAATCGTTTAGACTTATTGGGAGAAGGATGCTTGAAGCATTTAATTTGGTGTTTAAACCAAGACAATGAAGTAAGTAATACATAGCTATTTTAAGTATCATAATTACAGGATGACTAGCACTTTAAAGAAAACATTTAATAGTATGATAGAATAAATGGTCAGAAATAAATCAAATGATATAAAGATGAGTAATATATAATACTGTAAATCAAAGCTGATCCCTCTTATAAAAAATATAGGTTAGAATTAGGAAATTTTTGCCTATTCCCCCAGAGAAGAAAAAAGTAGACAAAAATCAGGTAAAGATAATATTCCTCATTGTTGGTTCAAAAAAGTTAAACATATGTATTTTCCTTATTGTCCATAGGAAGGTTGGTGCTTTCTGTAAGATTAAATAAGAATATTTTCAGAGTTAATAGAACCTTATCAATCATATAAGTTATGATTTTCCTTTGCCAGCACATAAACAAAAATTTTATTTTCTTTATGATTCCATGCCTTTTGTGTTTTGTAAATGTAATGATTAATGTGAAATATCATGTATGCATGGGTTTTAATGGTCTCCATCTAGTGGAGATAGTAGTAGATTTTAGCAAGATGCTAGTTTTCATGAACAGGTTTTCTACAAGAATATTTTCCTGTGATTTCTTTTGGTAAAATGAGGGGCTTACTATAAGGACTTTATCTGACACATTAATAAATTTACATTAATAAATTTAAAAATGAAATGCTGTACGTTGTATTGACTTTTAAAAGCATCAATGTTCTTTGAGGATTCATTACTAAATTATGATACATTAAAAGCTAATTGGTATAGTGCCTCTAGTTTCCTTTTCCCATGTTTATATAGATGGTATTGTATAACTCTGATGATCCCAAGGTGAATAGAGTATTTTGTGAAGAGTTATAAATATATGATCATAATTTTAAAATGATTAGTTTATATATTATCAGTATGTATCAGTATGGAGATAGGTTTTGATTTCTTCCCTTGGAAATTGTTGTGACATTATTTATGAAAATATTTGTATAGACTCTTGATTATTTTATTGAAAAATGCCATTTTATTAGAATAAAGTTTAGCTCATGCTAGTTTATAATTTATTGTTAAAATTTTTTTGTATAATGAAATATACGTATTGGCATATATTTATAAAGAATATAAGATACAAACATACTTATATAATTAGACATATTTTTATTTAATAGGTATCTCAACGGCCATCCTTATCGAGCTTAGAAACATTAATGGTCTCTCAGAAGTCTGAAATTGAGTATTTACAGGAGAAACTGAAAATAGCAAATGAAAAGCTGTCTGAGAACGTATCTACTAACAAACATTTTTTGGAGAAAAGCATCATGACAAGTGCTGATGTAAAACATAAGGTTGGGACATTTTGTCATTTCTGTTTGCCAGGATAAGGCTGTAAGGGATGAGATGAAGTTAAAAAACAAAGGGCAGTATTTTTTTTTTCACTTTATATTTTTTCTTTTTCATTTAATTTTTAATTAAAATCATAACTGTGTACATTTATGGGGTACAATGTGATGACCTGAAATACAGTGTGCAATGTTTAACTCAAAATCATTAAAATAACCATCACCTCACTTTCTTATTTATTGTGGTAAGACATTTATAATTTACTTTTAGTTATTTTAAAATATACCCTTGCAATGTACGCATTAGGCAAGATCCCACAAAATGCCCTCCCTCTTCCCACCAGTATCTGGAATCTTTTGAAAAATATTATGTCCAAACTCTTGATAAAATACTTGTTAGAAGTAGAGAGTTTTCCCTTTTTAAAGGCTAACTTTGTATTCCCAAATTAATCAATTAAATATATTGCTATTAGTATATCTCTTTTGTTAAATTAACATTCTTATATTAAAAAGTTTTGGTAAATATTCCTCATCCATCTGATATATTAGTAACCTATCTGGTTAAAAATTTATCTTAAATTGGTATGTCATTTACTCAGTTTTCTAGTTTTAATTGAAAGAAGAACATAACTAACATTTTGATTTCATTCTGATATGTTTAAAATATTGTCCATGTAGAATATAAATTATTAACTGAATTTTAACATTAACTTCTGCACTTATATGTTTTTATAGATTTAAAGGGATAGCATTAAAGGCAAACAAATTTTGCATAGCATATTTCTCATTTATTAAAATCTCAGATTTTAGTATTTGTTATATAGTATTGTGTTATGCTGCATAAGAGTTACTAATATAAAAAATACCATATCATCTTATAAATATATGATTTCTAGATAAATTGAAATAACATTTTTCTAAAATTAAGAGTTTTAACATTTTTCTCATACTTGTCACAATTGTTTTTAAGAATTGTTTTTGAGTTTTTTGTTTTAAGTAGAACTATCTTAACAAAGGAAGTATTTAAAATTAGACCCATGTTTTGGTGATATTCTAATTCACTCTCTCCAAAATTATTAGTGATTTTCAGAAGAATGAGCTTATTTATTTATTAAAACATAACTGCATTATATATGTTATTTTTAAGTAGCTTCACAAACACACACATATACATATATTATTTTTAAGTAGTTTCACAAACACTGAGCTTTATTTAAATAGAAAAACCCTAATAATGATGTAGAACATTATAAGGTCTAATCAGATTGCTTGCTGCATTCCTGAATTTGTCTGCTTTTAATAAAGTCAAGACAAGAGGAGGGGATGGTATTGTGGGCCGAAATTTTCTGTCTTTTCTGTAAGGACATGCAGTAAGGATGAATACTATGTTGCCCTGCATTATAGCTGCTTTCTCATATTCCTTCTCCAGATTGGTATATGAAGCTGTACATAATATAAACATATTCTTGTCTCTAGTTAGCCACATTATAGTTAATGACCATATGGTCATTATGATATAAGATCTACTGTCTGTTGTATTTATATTCCTGAAGCATATTGTTCCTTCAACTTCACAGTGTGTTAAACTATTTCAAAGGGAAAAAAATCCTTTCCCTCTTGTTTCTGGTTGTCCTATCAAGTGTAACCTTGGACCCTTATAGAGCAATTAGACCAGCCTCTATCCCCTCCTTTGTAATGAGGTTTCTTGCATTTCTGAGTCTATAACCCTTTAGTCTTCCCTAATGGGACATCATTATTCTGAAAGAAACAATGTAAATGTAAATGAATATTCTCATTAACGAGTCACAGAGAAACCTTTAGTGGTAGCATTGTGGTAATTCCGCTTGTTATTTCTCTGGTATTCCATGCAGGTTTTTTTTTTTTTATAATTCATTATTAGTATTCAAAATTACTTGTTCTTTAATTTTGCATGTCTTTCATAATCCAATGTTCAAACTAGTTCAACCATGTCCTTGTTTTATTCTCGAGGAACCACCTGTGAAACGTTCAAGGTCTTTGTCCCCAAAGAGTGCTTTCACAGACTCAGAGGAGCTAAGGAAGCTGAGAGAAGCTGAAAGAAAGATTGAAAACTTAGAGAAGGCAGTACAACTAAAGGTGAACTTTAAATCATTTCTTTTGTAGTAACTTTGCAAAGAAAAAATACACCAAAGTAAACATACATTTCACAGATTATTACTTGTCATTTTTCTTTCCTGAATTTAATTACCTGTGAAAAAGCATGCAATCAGTTCATCTTGTTTTTGAGATTTCTGAGGATCATAAAGTAATAAAAAATATTTTTACTTGAAAACTAAATAGTTATTCGCTACTTTAAAATTATTTAGGAATGTTTTGGCTTAAAATTGGTAGTAAGTTACATTTAGTTTTTCAGAGACAAAAAAATAGAACTATAGCAAGCAGAAAGAGAATTTATTGTTGTTTTTTATATGTGATAAGCATATAAAAACAAAAGTGAGTTTAAAACCATATTAACCTTGCTAGGTCATTTACAATTCTTCTTTATAGAAAAATTAAATAGTCAAACAGATAAGTAAACATTTTTTAAAAATTTCAGCTGAATTTGTCTCAGAATACATGTAATTTGAATTTCTACCATTCTACCCATCTTTGAGAAGCATATAGCTTTATTGGCATATCGTTGGGAGCTTATATTTCCTAATTCATACTTTGTGAATTCTCTTGTTCAGAAGAAGTTCTTCCATTTCTGACAGAGGGGTATTGAACTCTTCAGCTATTAAGGAGTTGGAGTATATCATAGTGTTCAGATGATAAAGGGTTATTTTTATATATTGAGGAGCATTTAAGTTGGGTGAATAGATGTTAAGGATTGAAATCTCTTACGTTATATAGTTCCCTTGGCCAGTATATAGTGTTCATCATTGTTTTTCCTTATTTTTGTTGGTTTAAATCCAACTGTATCTGCAAATAAGATTGCAACCCCTGCTTTTTTCTAATTTCAATTTGCCTGGAATGTTGTTTTTCATCCCTACACCCTAAGTCTCTTTTTATCCTTAAAGGTTAGATACATTTCTTGGAGATAGTAAATATTTGGTTTGTGGTTTCTTTTGTCCAGTCAGCCAGCCCGAGCCTCTTCAGTGGGGAATTGAAGCCATTTACATTTATTGAGAGAAGTGATAGGTATGGTGGAATTTTGTTTGTTTTGTTTTGTGGAGGTCTATTGTTTAGTTTTATCTTTGCACCATGGAGAAAGCTTGGCTTTGTGCTTTAATTTCTGGGTGTGTTCACTTTGGCAATGGACCATTGTGCTGGTCAGTATGAAGAATGGGTCTGAGTACTTCCTATAGAGCTGGTGTTATTATGGCAAATTTCTTCAAAATTGGAGAATATTTGATTTCTCTATCAAATATGAAATTTAGCTTAACAGGATACAGAATCCTGGGCCAGAAATGGTTTTTGTTTAAAAAGGTTAAAGGCCAATGGCCACACTCTTTTTGCTTGAAAAGTTTCAGCAGACAGGTCCACTGTCATCTTGATATTTTTCCTTTTGTAGGTAATGGTTTTCTTACACCTGGCTGCTTGCAGAATCTTCTCTTTTATTTTGACTTTGGCAAATTTAATTACAGTGCGTCTAGGAGATGCTTTGTATAAATTGAGTGGTGCTCAATAGTTCTGAAATAATCTACTTTCTGAATTTCTGTATCTCTTGCAATTCTTGGGAAATTCTCTGCTACAATCTCTTAGTTAAAGTAAAGCTTCAGTACTTTTATATCTTCCCTTTCTCCTTTAGGAATTACTATAATTTGAATATTTGATCTTTTAGACTATTCTCATAACTCACTCAGGGAATATTCTGTTTTTGTTCACTTTGATTCTGCCTCTTTGAATGATTGTTTTATTTTAAACGTCTTCTCTTTGATTTCTGACATTGTCTCTTCTTCAAATTCTTATCTATCACCGAGGTTCTCTACTGTGCTTGGAATTTCCTTGGATGCCTCTTTCAGTTCCTTAAGCTCTGCTGTATATTTCCTAATTATCTCCAGATTCTTGGTGACTTTGCCTTAAATTTCACTAATTTCTTGGGATAATTTTTGGACTATTTTTTGGATTTCTTTTTTCATCTTCTCAATTCCATTCATCTTATTTTCCATCCATATTCTGGATTCTATTTCTGATATTTTAACAATTTATTTAAGAATGATATTTTTAGTTTTATCTCCCTTGTAATCTCTCGGGGGAGTTGATCTGCTCTGATTCTTCATGTTGCCAGGATTCTTCTGCTGGTTCTTTTCTGGGTATATTTTCAGCTTATTTTTTATATTAATTATATTTTTTAGCCGAAATGTAAGATTATCATTTAGTAGTTATTGAGAGGTAAACTAATTGGGGACCCTTATGTAGCACCACAAAGACCTGTTTAGCAACTAAACTAAAATTGGCAGGTTGAAATCATCTCTGGAGACCCTAGGATATGGATCTTGCTACCCCTTCATGAACTTCTGACTGTTAAAATGAGTTAGAGTATTTATCTGTGGCCCTTTCCACACACAGCCTTGTGAAGCTTCCTTTCAAGGCTGCAGCATGAGATTCTCTGAGGGCTAGCCTTCCTTTCTTTAAGTTGGGTTGAGGTAGCACCTGGGGGTGGATTATCAGCTGCTCCTAGGCTGAGATGTTCTGTTGGTTAGGACACTGATCTGCTTCTGTCCTAGTATCAACCCACCCTCACCCCAGTTAAAAGGAGCTTTGAAATGTCACAAAATTGCTGCCGTAAAAGATATAACCACTGGGATCTTCTGTACTCCCACAACTAGGGGTAGGGAATCCTCTGGCCACCTACATGTTCCCACCCAGTTTTCTGCCCCATCACAGAACAAATGCCTGCAAACAAATTCAGATCACTGGAATTTTTCAGCAGAGTCCTGGCTATAGCTGACTGCATGCACTGTGATCCTCACCAGTGGCTGGGAGAGGAAAACTACGGCCTGCAGTTTGCTTTTTGGACCTTCCCAGGGCAGCTTCATCCGATGCTAGACCTCTCCCCTTGTTGGCAGGGAGGAAGCTGGGCTGAACCACCAACAGAGACCCAGCAGGAACAGAGGCTAGTTAGAGCCACTCCAGAGGTCAGGGAACAGGTCCCTTCTAGCAAAAGGGACACCCAGGAGGGACCTTGCCTCATCAAAGTCAGTGCAGCCAAGCCACAATTTACTTTTGTGGTAGGAGGGCAGAGCACACTGGGTTCACCAGACCACACAATGTAGAGGAGCCTTACAGACCTTGCCAGATATGTAAAGAAGGGCAGCACCTACCTCTCTTTGCCTATGGCCAGTTAAGGATCTGGCCAGTTGTAGTGAAGAAGAAAGTAGCCTCTGTGATCTTTGATTTCCCACTGGGTCCAACAGAGTTCTTTCCCCTTTCTCGTGCCTGAGGGTAGGCAGACCCTCCAGACTTCCTGGGTCCCCTAGGGCTAGCAGTCCAATTGCCATAGCATTGGGAGGCTGGCCTTGCAGGGGGCAGTCTGTTTACTGACCAAAGGGGAGATGGGCTAGGCATCAGAGGCAAAGTTCGCTCAGTTTTATGTAAGGCCAGGATGGGGACCTAGGGCGTAGAAATTTCTAGGTGCAGGAAAACTGGGGTTTCATGGCTCTGTCCTGTGAGGTTTGCTGCTCTACATAGAGAGCCCTTGGAAAGCCCCCAGGGATACTTGGCTTCTATAGTCCATTAGCTCCATAGCTGTTTTCTGTTCTCTCCCTCCTCTTTCCCACCTCCTTTAGTCTCCATGGGGATGCCGAGTGCCTTGATTTCTTCTGGTATTCAACCCCTCAGCTTCAACTCCTCTGAGATAGATTCAGGCCATTTTTCTCCTTCTGGAATAAGCCTCTGGTGAAAACTATCTCTAGTTGGCCATCTTGACACTCCTAAATTTCTCCCTTTTTATAAAGATACCAGTCATATTGGATGAAAGCCCACCATAGTGTCCTCATTTTAACTTGACTATCTGTGTAAAGTCTGTGTCTCCAAATAAAAACACATTCAGAGGTACTGGGTGTTAGGACTCTTAACATATTTTGGGGGCAAAAGGGACACAATTCACCCCATAAAGGGTGCCTTATGGTTATGTTATAGATAGATTTGTTGATCTTGGCACTCCTTCTGTAGACCATTACTTGTTAATATGTGTTGAATATTTTGGGGGTATATGGAACACTGCTGCTCTGCCAGAAACTAATGAGAATATAGTGAACAAAAGTGTTTTACATTCAAATAATTATCATAAACAGTAGATTAAAAGCTTTCTTTTTTGTGAAACTTTAGCATATAAATGTGCTTTATAAACCAACATAAAGTTATAGATATGTCTTTTCCCAGGTTAGTTTTATTATATTATGCCTGCTAATTTTTCCAAAAGGCTGGTAATGTTCCATGAAAAACTGTGAACAAATTTAGCTGAACTAAGGACGAATGACATGCTCCATGACACAGTAGGTAGCTTTAGAGTCCCAAGTTGTACGGAAGTGTTGTAGTGACAAATAAATTTCACCAATAGCCCATGGAATATGTGTGTATATACTTTGTTGCATTAAAATGATGTTCTTTATTATATCAGCATTTATTGATTCTTGTACTACTTATGAATTTTGTATAAAATATTAACACATTATCTTGCTCAGCTTTACTTTTATGCTTAGTCATCTGAATTTCCAAGATAGATGACCAGAGCCATAATAAATAAGCTAATAGTAAGGGAAGAAATTGAAGCTATTTTTATTAGAATCCCACCCATGTTTCTGACTTTATTAATGTAGTACTCTAACAGCTATAATTTGGAAACCAGTACAACAGAGCTTTGTGAAGTTTTTTTTTTTTTTTTTTTTTTTTTAGTAGAAACAGAGTCTCACTCTTGTTCAGTCTGGTCACAAACTTCTGAGCTCAAGCAATCTTCCTGCCTTGACCTCCCAGAGTTGATAGGATTCCAGGTGTGAGACACTGCGCCTGGCCCTTGGAATTTTTATTCTTGAGATCATTGATGCAGTGAATTGCTACTTACTGACTTTCATGTATTTGGTAACTTGATTTTATTAATACTTTTTAGTGTCCTTTAATAATATCAGTATGTCTTTTAAATGCTGTTTACATATCGTGTTTACTAATATTCTAGTATACATGAATTTAATACATTTTGCTAAAATTGAACATTCACAATAGAATCTTTGGTATTTTATTTTATAAATGTTTCTTGGCTTTCTTTCCCTTAAATCTTGCTCTCATTCCTTGATTTGTGAATAATATTAATGTTTCTAGTTAACCTTATTCTTGGCAAGGAGCCTTTGGTCAAACCAGAAAATTAGATCAAAAATCATTCTGTTTCTATGAATTAAAAAATAGAATTGGAAATATCTTTGAGGAAAGTCAGTGACAAATTTTTTTTCTATTTTGTAGTGGTTCAGTCATTCAGACTTGTTTTTCAGACGGTTGAGCCTCTGGTTTAGCTAGTTCAATTGCAAAATCTATAGAAGGTACTCAGTAGATGCTTTGTTGAATGATCTAATGAATGGTTCTCATTTAGTAGCTGCCCATGTGTCCTCTTAGCAAAATGTATTAATCATTAAATGCATCTTTTAATCCATTCTTTGGATTTTGTTATAAGGTATTTCCAAATAAAGGAATATTATTTGACTTTGACTTTCTCTTTGGAGAGGGGGTTTTGCTCTGCTGCCCAGGCTGGAGTAAAGTTGCATTGTTACAGTTCACTGTAACATCAAACTCTAAGGCTTAAGCAATCTTCCTGCCTCAGTCTCCCAAGTTGCTGGGGCTACAGCCACACCCTACCATGCCTGTCTAATTATACTATCTTATCATAGGTACCTTGCTGAGGCTGGTCTCTTAACTTCTGACCTCAAAGAAACCTCCAGGCTTGGTCTCCCAGAGTGCTATTTAATACATTTTGCTAAGATTGAACATGGTATGAGTCACTGTGTCTGGCCTGATTTTGACTGTTCTTTGTCAGATGGAACTTAAAGGATCATATTCTAAACTGCATTTAAGCTGAATTTGTTATAAGATTAGTTTTAAAATGTATTTGGTTACTTAAAAAGAATTTCTTACAATTTTTGATGGATAACTTCTGACATGTATTCTGGCAGCATTAAAATAGGGAAAATGTTTTTCTTTGAGCTATATCTTTCTATCTTATTTACATTTTAAAAAATTTTACTGTGTATTTATGAAGGAGGACAAACAATTAATGGTCTCTAGGACTAATAAAATGCATGAATGACAATTTTTTTTTTTTTTCTGAAACGGAGTCTTTGTTGCCCTTGAATGCCATGGCATCATAGCTCACAGCAACCTCGAACTCTTAGGTTCAAGCAGACCTCTTGCCTCAGCCTCCTGAGTAGCTAGGACTATAGGTCTGCACAACAACACTTGACTATTCTTAGAGAAGGAGTCTTGCTCTTTCTCAGGCTAGTCCCTAACTCCTGAGGTCAAGCAATCGACCTACCTCAGCCTCCCAGAGTGCTATGATTATAGGTGTGAGCCACCGAGCCCCACCTGAATGACATTTTGTTTTATTTTGTATTGTTTTGAAATAGAGTCTCACTCTGTTACCCAGGCTAGAGTGCCTTGGAGTCATATATCACAGCAACCTTAAACTCAAATAATCCTCTTGCCTCAGCTTCCCGAGTAGTAGGTGGGACTATAGGCGCCAGCCGCAAAGCCTGGCTAGTTTTTCTGTTTTTAGTATAGATGGGTCTCGCTCTTGGCTCAGGCTGGTCATGAACTCATGAGCTACGTGGCTGGCCTGGATGAATGACACTTGATATCAGCATCCCCAGATCATGAATTTATGAATGAAACTGCATTTTAAAGCAATTAGTATTATAAATCATGTCTATCAAATTGATGGACAAATAATCACTAGTTCAGCTTCATTTTTAATAGTTTAGATTTTAATAATTTTATAAGATTATATAAGTAATCTACTATTAGATTAAAATAAATTAGGAAGCAAGTAAGAGTAAAGTAAAAAAGCTCATGTATGAAACCTTTTTTTATAATTACTACTTAGTGGAAATAGCCATGTATTTAAGTTACTAAAGGAAAGCCAAGACTTTGCTAATACTGAACCTTTTACACTAAAGCTTTAGGAATCAGAAATGGCTGTATTCAGTGCTTTGATTAACATGCCTAGTTTAGATACAGGCACATCAGGACTCAGAGATTTTTATTGAGTTTATTCTTAGGTTTAATGGTGTAAGATAGTCAATTACTATTTGAGAATTAAGGAAAATATTGGATATTAGATTCAGTGATTAATAGGAACTGAAACAGTACTGAAAAAGGCTAAATATAATGAGAGTACTATAAGAATCTCAAATTTGTTCCATTAATTCAATAGAGGATCATTGTGAAAAGTAATCAAGAAAATTTGTATATCCTACTCTATTAATTTTTACTTTTGATCAATGTTTTAGGGTCTATTTACTCAAGATTTTTTAATGACTTTAACACAGTTGATTCCCAAACACAGGGTATATAAGTAATACTTTCTTTCTTTTGAGACAGGGTTCTACTCTGTTGCCCATGTTAGAGTGAGTGGTGTGATCACAGCTTACTATAACCTCATGCTCCTGGGATCAAGCACTCAGCTCCTGACTAGCTGGAGGCCTATGCCACTATACCCAGCTAATTTTTCTCTTTTTCTTAGAGACAGAGTCTTACTATATTGTTTAGGCTGACCTTGAACTCCTGGCCTCAAGTGATCTACCCACCTCACAAAGTGCTGAGATTAAAGGTGTAAGCCACCACACCTGGCTTGTATGTATTAATTTTTTAGAAATTCATTGTAAATAAGAGTTTAGGAGATGGACTTTGGTTCAATAAATAATAATTATAAAAAGCTATTTTGAAATCTTTAAAATGAAATCTTCATTATAGTTGAAGTGTAAGTTTATTTTGAAATTATGGTTTGGCATGAACCATTCTTCCAATATGCTCTATAAAATTTCTTGTAATTAAATTATTTTATTAGTAAATTTCTAATACACTCTATTGAAATTCCTAATTTTTTTTAGTTATAAGAAATACTAATAAACATAATTAGCTTATGGTCATCTAACTGTTAGATAGATCTATCTTCTATTTGGCTAATTTATTATTAATCTTCTGTTTGGCTAATTTATTTATTTAACCTACTTAAGATTAGAAAGCTTATTATGTTAAAGGTGTGAAGTGATATTTGGATTGTTTATCAAACTTAGTATGAAAAATTCAGCTTCCAGGTTAAATCATTCTTAACATCTCAAAAGAGATATAAATATGTTTTGAAGATAGAGAAACTAAGATGTACTAAACTTATGTAGTTGTATCAAAGTAAAATGTAGTTAACTTTGAGCAGCAAGATTTGAACTCTTACCAGCACTCAAGCTTCTACATATCATAGGCATTTCATGTAGGCTTTTTAAAATGAAACGAACATAATTGAACTCAATTTCTTGAATGTTTGACTTTTACTTCATATTTTAAATTATGCAACTTTTAGCAAGTTTGCATTAACTGTGAATTGTGTATCTTCTAAAACTCTATAAGATAACATTTATTTTGATTGCCCCTGTCAACTAATGCCATTCTCAGGCTTTTCCATGAAATACTCCTATTTCCATATGGCATATAGAATATTTCTTGGTAGAAACAAATGGTACATGCTAATAACTACTTATGATAATTGTCCTACTAGAAATGTATTAAATGTAGAATGACAAATTAACTATACCCCTGAAACAGACAGAATTGAAGTCAAATAATGCAGACTCTGTGAAGTATTACCTTACTGTTTAAATGAGGGGCAAATGGTCAAGAATACAGTGAATTTGGCATCACCTGGGAAATGGAGACTGAAAGAAGCTAATTTTTGCGCTGTGCCTTTAAAGGGCAGGTGCCAGGATCTCTGTCTATGTTCACTTATTTAATTTAATCATCACAGTTTAAACCTGCTTTTGTTTGTTTTTTACATGTTTTATCAAAAAAGAAATTGAATTAATTTAAATAGTGTTATTAAGATAATGCAACTACCAGGAGAAGCTCCAAGGATAGAATGCAGATCTTCCTGATTGCCCTATGCCTACTCATCTCACGTCACTATGATGATAGAGAGTACCTGTTGCTGCCACCAAATAAACAAACAAATTCATTCATACAGAAATATGAGTAAAAGTTTTTAAAATATTTGAAATTCTTATGGGAAAAACTCACTTTATTTTACTGTGTGAAACATACTATATATATATGTATCATATGAATATGTCCAAAGACTAAGAATTTGCTCTTATAAACAATTTGCTTATATCTTTATAAGTAGACTTTATGATTATATTTAAAAATGAACATGTATCACATATACTATACATTTAGAAGTAGTTGAATGTACTTGTTTAAGCTTGGTGTTGAAACAACATAATGTGGGGTTATCTGTTCTATGACCACTTCTAAAGTAATAAGCCTAGCTTTCTATTTAGTTTTTTATTGGACAACCCCAAATGGTTAAACTATATTGCTTCTCCCATAAGTCTAGTTTCATTTTTTTTTCCGAGACAGAGTTTTATTTTGTCACCCTTGGTAAAGTGCCATGGTATCATAGCTTGTAGTAACCTCAAACTCTTGGGTTGGAGCAGTCCTCTTGTCTCAGCTTCGTAAGTAGTGGGACTATAGGCTCACTTCAGGATGCTGGCTACTTTTTCATTTCTTGCTTAGACTGGTCTCAAACTCTGGAGCTGAGGCCATCCAGCTGCCTCAGCCTCATAGGGTGCTAGGATTGCAAGCATGAGACACCATGCCAGGCCTAGTCTCATTTTCTTTCATCTTTATCATCTTTGTGCTTTGTGCATATTAATTATGAATTCACAGCCAAAGAATTGTTCTTATTGTGATTAATATCATTATATTAGTCATATTTTCACCTTAACAAAATAATCACGCTTTATATATGTAGATAAATCCATATGCTAAAAAAAGAAAATTAAAAATCTATACTATAGGCTTATGAATATTTGTATGTATATTAACAACAGGGAAAGGAATGAAATTAACTTGATGGCAAAATTTCAAATTATGTAAGCGGCTTAAAAAATGCAGTGTGTAGGTTGAATTTATCTAGCAAACCTATTCTGTGACTTAAGCAATTCTTTGCTTTCTTCTGCTTAAATATTATAAATTTATTCATGTTTACACACTGCTTTTAAATTTCATCTTTGAGTAGGTAACCTTTTAATTGAAACATTAAACTAATACTTTCTTCAAACTTATATACTTGCTTTTTTTGTGTTCTACAGAGCCAAGAAAATGATGAGCTAAGAGATGCCCATGAAAAACGCAAGGAAAGGCTACAGATGTTACAGACCAACTACAGAGCAGTAAAAGAGCAATTAAAACAGTGGGAAGAAGGCAGTGGCATGTGAGTTACATAGCTCATAAAGGCATTTCCCTAAATATTAAATGGAATGGAGTAGCATTACATAGGTGTTTTAATGGCTTTTGTTTGGTTTTAAAGATATAATTTGGTAGTCAATCTTTACTGTGAATCTTTAGACATTTGAGAAATGACAAATAAAACCAGAAATGTGCTGGGAGTAACTAAAAATTTTCCTATCATTTGCAGATACCAAATGTAGATGATTATGAATTATTGTATATATTTCTAATATCAGTGGAATAGCTTAATAAAAGTATATAATTTAATGCAAATATTTTTAGTATGCATGTGGGTAGAAAGCTGCTTTTAAATAAATAAAATATGGGTGTTAAAATGTTTATAACCCAGAAAGTGTTCAAGTTTTAATGGAAAGACAAGAGAAATATGAAATTCACATATATAATTAACTATCTTAAAACTATTTTAACCTAGTATGCAATTTGAAGATCTTTACTATCCATCAGTTTGTTCTCCATCTTATCTGAAGGAATTGGCAGTCTCAATTCAATTGCTCTGAACAGGTGTTCAGATCTTGGTTAGTTGTAAGTGGCTCCCCTGTTAACAGTATCAACAGAGGGCAAAGGACTGAATGAGTACAGAAAATCTACTACCCTCTCATCTTTTGAGATGGATCCTTTAGGGCAATGTTGATGATACACATTGGTCTGCTCTGTAGAGAAATACTGTTTCTAAATTGTCCAGTACTGCACTTTTACAAAATAAGAACAAAGAGTTTCTTTTATGTACAGAAAATGAAAATGTAGAGGGCATTTAGTGTCACTTGTTGATAATTGTCACATCTCATTTTTTCCTTTGACGAATGGAAGTGTTTCATATTGCTTATCTGTAAAGCAGTGATAACGCAATTTGTTCTAGATTTAGCTTTTGCTCATCTAACTTTTTAATAATCAGTGGAAAAGTGACGTGTTGCTGGTAATAGCTTTTTATAAGATAGGGCATCTATACCACATTCAGATTTATTGGCAGCAAATTCTAGATGAGTTGGTTGCTTACAGAATTTTTTGGAAATTGCTAAAATTCAAAAGTGTATGTTTTATTACTATTAAGATGAATGAGAGGAATAGATCTAAGAATATCATGTATCTGCTTAAAAGATTTTTTTCCAGGCTTGGCGCTCATAGCACAGTGAGTAGGGCACTGGCCACATACACTGAAGCTGGCGGGTTCTAGCCCGACCTGGGCCTGCTAAACAGCATTGACAGCGGCAACCAAAAAGTAGCTAGGCATTGTGGTGGGTGCCTGTAGTCTCAGCTGCCTGGGGAGCTGAGGCAAGAGAATCACTTAAGTCCAAGAGTTTGAGGTTGCTATGAGCTGTGACGCCATAGCACTCTACCGAGGGTACACATAATAAGACTCTGTCTCAAAAAAGAAAGTTTGCTTTCCATAGTAGCAGTTGAGCTTTAGGAAATTATGATAGGGGAATTTAATTTCTATATGCTTAAGTTTTAGGAAATTCATCCAGTAAACAGCTTGACTTAGTAATTTGATCAATAGATATTTTTAAATTCTAAGGAATATATAAATTAAATTACACTGTATTTTGAACATGTTAAAGAAAAAGGCAACTTTATTTTAAAAATAGGAATGAAATTAGAAAAATAAAGAGAGCAGATCCCAAACAACTTCAACAAGAAGATTCTGATGCTGTGTGGAATGAACTGGCGTATTTCAAAAGGGAAAACCAGGAGCTAATGATTCAAAAGTGAGTTTATTTTTTAACAATATGGACTTTGATAAACATTTGGGAGAATTTTCTTTAAAGACCATCAAAGAAATATTTTATAAAATTTGAAAATGAAATAATCTGTTTCTTTCCAATAAAAGTAAAGATGAAAAGGCTAGCTTTAAAAAAAAAATATATATATATATATATATTTCATGCAATAACAAGTTACACATTTACTAGCTCTAACAGAAACTGTATAATATGATCTAGGGATTCTGTTAATTAATGTGGCTCTCATCTGTCGGAGGTGTCGCTCTTCATTAGCCTGTATTTTAGACTCTGCCGTGCTTCATTTTTGGAATGAGGTGGAGAGGGGATAACCTAGCCAGCCATCCTTGTTTGATCTCCTAGATACATACGCAATGCAGAATGCCTGAGCTCTCTTGGTTCCCTGCCCTGTCCTGCTAATCCCAGCTGAGCTCATTATGGTGTAGCCTTGCTGCTACTCTTGGAGCCAGAGCTGTCCAAGCTAATTACTGGTAGCAGTAGAACTGCCTGTTAAGGGTCTGGTGTGGATCTGCTAACATGGTCCTTGGTAGTGACCTGCAAAAGACACGAGGGAATTGCTTTCTTTCTTGCTGTGCACTGCCTGTCCTTTGGGCTTACTGCTGATTTTTCCACATAGGTCTCTTAGCTGCCCTAAGTATAAAACTTAAAGGATATTTCATATTTTAGAAAACATACAGTTTGCTTGCTTGATCTTATAATTCACAGGCTATTATATTAATCTGGCCAAAGAAAAAACACTTCTTCTTTTACTTATTTATTTGTTTATTGTGATGAAAAGGCATTAGGTCAATATAATTAGCTGCTTCTGTTATTTAGCTATTTCTTCATTTAGAGTTAATATCTGACAATTGGACTATATCGTTTTTTTGAAAGCCTGGATATCCTTTAGATTGCTAGAATTTAGCATTATGGTATAATGTAATTAAGTGTACCTGAATTTTTTTAGCTATAAATTAAAAGCTTGTCTTATATACTATATAACTTTTGGTTACAATCTTTTACATGTAATGATAAACTTTTAAGAGAATGACATCAGGTTGAAACGTATACTTCCATTTATCTTTCAAAGTGCAGTATACTCTACTAGGGCTACATTTTTGATCTGATAATAAAGTTCTTATCTAAAAATTAAATATATATATATATATATAGAGAGAGAGAGAGAGAGTCTCAAGCTGTCACCATGGGTTGAGTGCTGAGTCATCGTAACTCACAACAATCACCAACTCTCGGGCTCAAGTGATCTTCTTGCCTCAGTTTTTCTATTTTTAGTAGAGACGGGGTCTTGCTTGCGCTTAGGCTGGTCTCAAACTCCTGAGCTCAAGCAATCCACCCGCCTTGGCCTCACAGAGTGCTAGGATTACAGGCGTTCGCCACTGTGCCCAGCCTCTAAAAATTATTTTATAGACTACATAAATTTATCTAAGAAGTATTTCCTGATAATCTTAGTAGCTTCATTGAAGTATAATTGACAAGTCATATAATATACTCATATAAACTATATAATTCAATATATTTTAGTATATTCAAAGAGTTGTACCATACTTTTGTTGTACGTTATCACAACAAATTTTAGGATATATTCATCACCACCAGCTACACAATTTAGCTGTCACTCTCCAACCCTCTTATCCACCCTGCTCTGCCCTAGGGAACTACTAATCTACTTTCGGTGTCTGTAGATTTGCCTTTTCTTCACACTTCACATAAACAAGATGAGATGATACAATAGATGGTCCTTTGTAACTAGCTTTCTTTATTTAGCATATTTTCAAGGTCGATCCATGTCATAGCATGTATCAATGCTTTATCTGATAATCTTTAATGACTTCTACAAAATAAAAGTTAAATTTGGATGAAGTAAATACAGAGACTGAATCTAACTAGTTGGGTGATTTAATCTATTTAATCTATTCACGCAGAGGTTACCTGTAAGTGGTACATTTGGGGTTTATGAAATATAACTTTATATAAATATATATTCATGAATTTAAATTTATATTCATGAACTATAACTAAAGAAAATGTAGTAAGGCCTATGATGTGTTCATTCAGCAGCGTTTGTACTTTTCAAACACCTTTTTGAATTGAATGCTAAAAGTTACTATTAAAGTATGGAATTTTTTTCCTAAAATCCAGTTATGTTCATTAATGTGACAGCCAATTGTAAAATAGTTATTTTTCAGATCAGCCTTAACTTAGTAAAAGATAATGAATTTTTTAAAAGAATTGAATAAACTTTAAATCATGTACAAAGTTTGGGGGAAAGGATTAGGTTATTTTTTAAAACATTTATTCAGTTAACAAATGTATTTGAGTTACTGCCTCCTGACATGCACTCTGCTAGATGAATGAAATGACAGCATCAGACAAACTTTCTATTCTCAAGAGCTTATTTGGAAATATGATTAGTATTAAATATTCTTAATGAATTATAATGTTATAAAATAAAACTAATTTAAAAAATATGATAAAACATTAAGACTTATAAAACATCATTGTTTCATTAAAGTTTGCTTACTTATAAAGACAGAATTTAACAAATCTGCATATAGTACCTTTTTTAGTGTGTGGTTTTTTAGTTACAACATATGTATAGATTCAAGTTTCTGCTACCACAATCAGGAGACAAAACAGTTCTATCACCTCAAAAAATTTCCTCGTCCTGTCCTTTTGTAGTCAAATCTTCCCACCACTCCTAAGACCTCGCAACCAGTGATTCATTCTCCCTATCTAGAGCTCTGTTTTTTTCAGAATGTCATATGCATGGTATCATACAGGCTATAACTTTTTTTTCTTTAAAAATCAAAGTGTGACAGAGGCTGTAACTTTTTTTTTTTTTTTTTTTTTTTGAGGCAGATCCACAAGCTGTCACCCTGGATAGAGTGCCATGGCATCACAGCTCATAGCAACCTCTATTTCCTGGGCTCAAGCGAGTCTCTTGCCTCTGCCTCCCAAGTAGCTGGGACTACAGGCGCCGAGCCCAGAGGCTGTAACTTTTTGAAACTGGATGTATACTCAGCATAATGCCTTTGGGATTCATTTAAGTTGATTCATCCACTTTGCTCTTATTTATTGCTAAATGATATTCTAATATATGGATATATCAGCTTATCTATCTGATAAAGAACATTTGAGTCTTATCTAGTTTCTGTGTGTGTGTGTGTCTGTGTATGTATGTGGTTTTAAAACATTATTAGATGTTTCTGACAATCACCAGTTAGCTCTCATCCATGTTGACAGATTTTTGAAAGTGGTAGCAGGTACATAGGTAACCAAAGTATAGAGCTTGTTTGATGAATCTTCATCTTCATTATGTTTTCTGGACAACTGCCCACAGATATTCTATGGGACATTCCTTATGCCTCTGGCCCAGACAGCTTTGTGGAGCCTGGTATCTGTGTATACTTCTGGAGTCCTCATCTCTTTCATAGTAAATTTCTGGATCTCTTTGAGTGCCCAAGGGGCATGCTTCATGAAGCCCACTCCATGGATATACCTGTGAAAGTTGATGGTATATTCTCAAGTCACCACCTCGTTGATGGCAGAACAGCCCTTTTTCTTCTTGCCACGCTTCTTTGTGGAAGCCATTCTGCCAGGCCCAAGTTGGAAAGAAAGAGAGTGAGGGATTGTGGGAAGAGGAAAGTGGTATGGAACCTGCCTATACACAAGTTTTTGTGTGAATATACCTTTTTAAATACCCAGAAGTTGCATTGCTGGATCATGTGGTCAGCATTATGTATAACTCTAAAAGAAACTGTCACAGTGTTTTTCAGAGTAGATATACCATTTCATTCTGAACAGTAATTCATGTTCCAGTTGTTCCCTGTCCTTGTCATAACTTGGTGTTGTCAGAATATATATATATATTTATTTTATTTTATTTTATTTTTTTGCTGTTTCTCTGCAGTTTATTTTTATTTTTATTAAATCATAGCTGTGTACATTAGTGCAATCATGAGGTACAATGTGCTGGCTTCCTATACAATCCGAAATATTTTCATCCAACTGTTTAACATAACCTTCATGGGATTTTCTTGGTTATTGTATGAAAATATATGTATTCTGCATTTAGTAAGTTTCACCTATACCCTTCTAAGATGCACCATAAGTGTGATCCCACCATTTACCCTCTCTTCACCCATCTTCCCCCCTCCCTTTCCCTTTTCCCTGTATTCTTGTGCTATAATTGGGATGTAGCCTTCATATGAAAGTAATAAATTAGCTTCATAGTAGGGCTCAGTACATTGGATACTTTTTCTTCCATTCTTGAGATACTTTGCTAAGAAGAATGTGTTCCAGCTCTATCCATGTAAACATGAAAGAGGTAAAGTCTCCATCTTTCTTTAAGGCTGCATAATATTCCATGGTACACATATACCACAATTTATTAATCCATTCATGGATCGATGGGCACTTGGGCTTCTTCCATGACTTAGCAATTATGAATTGGGCTGCAGTAAACATTCTGGTACAGATATCTTTATTATGAAGTGATTTTTGGTCTTCTGGGTATATACCAAGTAAAGGAATTATAGGATTGAATGGCAGGTCTATTTTTA
>CAUYON010208006.1:0-10150 GCA_963573935.1 Arctocebus calabarensis
GCGGGCACCTGTAGTCCCAGCTACTTGGGAGGCGGAGGCAGGAGACTTGCTTGAGCCCAGGAATTGGAGGTTGCTGTGAGCTGTGATGCCACAGCACTCTATCCAGGGTGACAGCTTGAGGCTCTGTCTCAAAAAAAAAAAGAATACAGTATTAGGCGGTGCCTGTGGCTCAGTCAGTAAAGGCACTGGCCCCATATACCAAGGGTAAACCCAGCCCTAGCCGAACTGCATCAAAAAAATAGCTGGGCGTTGTGGCGGGCGCCTGTGGTCCCAGCTACTCGGGAGGCTGAGGCAAGAGAATCTCCTAAGCCCTGGAGTTGGAGGTTGCTGTGAGCTGTGTGACGCCACAGCACTCTACCGAGGATGATAAAGTGAACTCTGTCTCCACATTAAAAAAAAAAGTATACAGTGTTAATTATACTATTCTTTTTACTTTTCTGGATATTTGAAGATTTTCATGATAACATGGGAAAAAAAACTTGTATGTGTTGGAGAAGGGAAGGAGAATGCTTTCCAGGAGGTCAGTCTAATGAAGGAGACAGGTACAGAGATAAATACAATCCAGAATGACAGAGGGAAGGTTGAGGTGCTCTATACATACACAGGAGTTTCAAAATTGGATTGATTTGGGGAATGGCTAACCAGGAAAAGGTGCCTCTTAAGCTAGTTCTTTTTAAAATAAGTTGATTACAAAAAATATATATATATATATAAACACACACACACATAAATCAGCTCGGTGCCTGTGGCTCAATGGGCTAAAGTGCCAGCCACGTACACCTGAGCTGGTGGGTTCAAATCCAGCCCAGGCCTGCCAATCAACAACGACGGCTGCAACCAAAAAATGGCCAGGCGTTGTGGCGGGTGCCTGTAGTCCCAGCTACTTGGGAGGCAGAGGCAGGCGACTCGCTTGAGCCCAGGAATTGGAGGTTGCTGTGAGCTGTGGTGCCACGACACTCTATCCAGGGTGACAGCTTGAGGCTCGTCTCAAAAAAATAAAATAAAATAAGTTGATTACAAAAGTAATGTACATCCATTGTTGCAATGAGTAAACCAAGCTGGACAGAGGGAAGGCTGGCACTGGGAAGGTAGGCAGAAGGACTTTCTGTACCAAGTAACATAACTGAGAGAAAGAACATGGAATACTGAGGAGACAGAAAGTAGCTGTTAGGCTACAAAGGATGGTACCAGAGAGAGTGACAGGGTATATGTGGTTTGAGAGGGATCAGTCAGGGTCTGACCTTTACCCTGAAGGCTATGGAGAGCTATTAAAAGATTATAAGTAGGGAACTAAAAGTTTTATCTTCCTGCAGTGAAGAGAAATGATATTAGGGGCCAAGAAACCCAGGTGAGGCTGGTCATGGTGGCTCACACCTGTAATCCCTGCACTATGGGAGGTCAAAGTGGGAGGATCTTTTGAACTCAGGAATTTCATACCAGCCTGATTAAGAGGGAGACCTCGTCTCTACTAAAAATAGAAAAATCAGCTGGGTGTTGTGTTAGGTACTTGTAGTCCTAGGTACCTGGGAGGCTGAAGTAGGAGGATCACTTCAAACAAGGACTTTTGAGTTTTCTGTGAGCTAGGCTGCTGGCACAGCATTTTAACCTAGGGCAACAGAGTGAGATTCTATCTCAAAAAATAAAAGAACAGGAAAAAGAAGACCAGATGCAGTGGCTCACGCCTATAATCCTAGCACTCTGGGAGGCCAAAGCAGGTGGATTGCCTGAGCAATCCAGACCACACTGAGCCAGAGCAAGACCTTGTCTTTAAAAATAGTGTTGTAGTGGGCGCCTGTAGTCCCAGCTACAGGGGAGGCTGAGGCAAGAGAATTGCTTGAGCCCAAGAGTTGGATATTGCTGTGAGATAAGACACCACGGTGCTCTACCAAAGGCAACAAAGTGAGACTCTTGTCTCAAAAAAAAAAAAAAAAAAGAAAATTACACATAACAACCCTTCTCTTGGGCTGATACAGCCCAGTAAGGCTTATTTTGGTTTAGCCCCACCCCCTGACTTGGTCTGGTACCACATGCTTCGTAAAACTATGCACAACCCACCTAGCATCAGATTGCTTAGTTTTGAATCCCAACTGCCTGTGGAATGGTATTTATCGCCTGCTCTGTGCCTCTATTTCCTCATCTACAAGATGTACCCTACAAATATTATATGGATTAAATGGCAATAATAAATACATATAAAGCACTTATTAGGGTGCCTTGCACAAAGTCAGCAAATATTCAAAAAGCTCTTCAGTAAGGGGCCAGGCACAATGGCTCATGCATGTAGCCCTAGTACTCTGGGAAGCTAAGGCAAGATCACTTAAGGTCTGGAGTTGGAGACCAGCCTGAGCAAAGCAGAAAAAATAAGCAGGGCATGGTGGTGTGCACCTGTAGTCCTAGCCACTCAGGAGGCTGACACAGGAGAATTGCTTTAGCCCAGGAGTTTGAGGTTGCTATGAGCTAGGCTGAGGCTATGGCATTCCAGCCTAGGTGAGAGAGTGAGATTGTCTTAAGAAAAAGAGAAAACAAAAACAAAAGCAAAACTAAAAATCTCTTCAGTATTATTATTGTTTTTTAGGAAATTTCTTCTAAATTAAGTTTTAAGTTTTAAGAAGTTTTAAGGTCAGGCATAGTGACACATGCCTGTAATCCCAGCTCATCAGGAGGCTGAGGCAGGAGGCTCATTTGAGCCCAGGAGTTGGAGGCTGCAGTGAGCTATGATAACATCAGTGCACTCCAGCCCAGGCAACAGAGTGAGATCCTGTCAAATAAAATAAAAAATAAAATAAAATAAAGAAAGAAAAGAAGTAAAATTAGTTTGAAGCAAAGGTTGCAGAATGTTGGCTTTCTTACCACTGGAGTCTGTTTCGGAATCAGAGTCACTGTCAGTATCTTCAGAATACTTCTTATGTTTTCTTTTAGATGTTTTTTTCTTTCTCCTTTTTTTGGACCTTTCTTTTGAATGACGGGATTTCTTCTTCTTCTTTTTATCTTCTATGGAAAATACAAGTAAAAAACATAAAAAACTAACTCCTAAAAACTATTTCTGAATATCAATTTTATTTTATTTGAAATACTGAAAAGGAATAGATTATGGGTTATTTGAATAAACAAAAAGTCTAACGTTCAACTATTTATAAATTTATCTTTTTAAACTTCTCAATGGATACCTCTGTATTTTAAAAATACCTCCTGGCTTGGCACCTGTAGCTCAGTGAGTAGGGTGCCTGCCACATACACCAAGGCTGGTGGTTTTGAGCCTGGCCGGGGCCTGCTAAACAACAATGACAACTGCAACCAAAACATAGCCAGGCATTGTGGCAGGCACATGTGGTCCCAGCTACTTGGGAGGCTGAGGCAAGAATCGCTTAAGCCCAAGAGTTTGAGGTTGCTGTGAGCTGTGATGCCACAGCACTCTAACTGTGGGCAACATAGTGAGACTCTGTCTCCAAATAAATAAATAAAAAATACCTTCTGAAGTAGAAGCTGAAGAAGTGCTTTTCTTTGGTTCTTCGTCCTCTACTGGTGTATGTTCATCAGAGCTGAATTTAAAGAAAATGGTTATAAATATTAGTAAAATTATGAGATATGAACCATGGAATGTAAAATTATGGGCTCATATTTTTTAGTAAGAGCACTGATTGTCTAAGAACCATTAAAAGCAAGCATTGGATTAGTTTTGTAAGAGTGTAATTCAAGGGTCTAGCACCTTTGTAATAATAAGACAAATTACACTTACATAATGCTTTATAGTTTAAAGAGTGCTAGTCAAACAAAAAAACATGGAAAATTACAGCAAAAAAGTAGGTGAGTAGGAATCACAAAGATAAAGAAACTGGATATATGGCAGGTGAGGGAAGACTTTATAATTTTATTCTAAGTGTATAAAGGACATATGGTAGAACAACTGTTTTGTATCTTCAAAGCAAGAGGAATCCAACAAATTATAGTATAAAGAAATTTGGAATTTCCGTATCATATAATCATTTCCTCTGAAGATCACACTAGGAATAATTTAGGTATTGTCCAAAAAATTATTTTTAGGGTTTCTCCTAACTTTAATTACATGAATTCAGGCTCTTTGAGTGTTTTCTAAAGGTATCCATAAGAACAAGTTTCAGATAATAATCCTTTATCATTCTGTCACAAATTAAAGGTTTACCTGTCAAGCACATTGTCTCAGTTCAATCTAAAGTAGACACAGAAATACAGAAGGAAAAAGCAACTTACAAATAGCACTACCAAAGAGAATAAGCAAAAACAAAAAACATTAAGCCTTCAAATAGTATTATATATAGGAAAATCAACTGGAAAAAACCACATTGGTATGTTCCTTTTTTAAAAAAAATCCCTATTATAATGCTAGTATCTGGCATGCGATCTGCTACTGGGTTGAAAAAATAAATTCAAAGTCATATAAATGTATTATGAGTGGAGGGAGAGTAACTGGTGGGATCACACCTATGGTGCATTTTGCAAGGGTACGTGTCCAATCTATTAAGTGTAGAGTATAAATGTCTTAACATAATAATTAAGAAAGTGAGGTGGAGGCTATGTTAACTAGTTTGAGGTAAACATTCCAAATTGTATATAAAACCAGCACATTGTACCCCATAAATGCATTAATGTATACAGCTATGATGTAATAAAAAAAAATGTATTATGTGTTTTAACACTGAACCTTTCCATGAATAGGAAATTAGCACTCTATGAATTACAATTTAAAGAGAACTGTTAGCATACTAAAATTTATTAGCAATATGTTTTTTTTTTGTTGTTTTTTTTTTGAGACAGAGCCTCAAGCTGTCGCCCTGGGTTGAGTGCTGTGGCATCAAAGCTCACAGTAACCTCCAACTCTTGGGCTCAAGTAATTCTCCTGCCTCTGCCTCCCAAGTAGCTGGGACCACAGGCGCGTGCCACAATGCCCAGGTATTTTTTGGGTTGCAGCCGTCATTGTTGTTTGGTGGGCCCGGGTTGGATTCGAACCCGCCAGCTCAGGTGTATGTGGCTGGTGCCTTAGCCCCTTGAGCCAAGGGGCTGAGCCAGCAATATGTCTTAATACTTAGATATGTTCCATATTTTTAAAACTTAAGGGGTCAAAGGGAATAAATCACAAGAAAGAAAAACATGAGATGTACTTAAAGTTCTTCAATGAACAAAATTTTAACAATAGACTCAGAGATTTAAATAAATGTCATAAGATATTTTAAAAATTATTTTCAACCACTTACTCTGGTTCAGGATTCTTTGGAGAGAGTCCCCATACTTCAGGAGCTCCCAACTCTCCAATCCTTTCCCTTTCACTTAATCTCCTAGAAGATAGAGACATGTAAATTATAACTCAATGGCTGAATTATTTCCTAAATACATAGTCAAATTCAACAGGAGTCCAGTTAAATTCTATTTTCCCTTTATATTTTAAATACTACTAAAAACTTGGTATAAATGTAAACTCATCACTTAGGATTTGATGTTCTCACAATACTATCAAATGGTATAGACTACAGAAATGATAGCCTGGGAGACCGTCGAGTGCATCTCTCCTGCCAAATGAATAACACAGCTTCTAATTGCTCATTCAACATCCGTAATATTTGACAGAAACAGTTATGCATTTGGAAATAACTTCATTTGTTTATACATGTATAGGAAAGTAAAGAGAAGTCTCCTTTGATCTGGTCAAATCTTTGGTTTTCAGAAGCCCAAGAATTATTGAAAGTAATAAAAAGGGCTGCATTAGAAGTACAAAATAGAGTTCTGAAGATAAAGAAAAATTTTACTTGCCAAAAAGTGTACTCAGTGAGGTACAGAATTTATTCCCTGTTTTCCTTTCAGTTACTTTTGGGAAAGTAAAATAGCCTGTGGGTATCTTTCTGAAAAACTAAACCGGAGAAATAGGTCTCCAACACTAACTCAGGACTGTTTTTATTGTTTCTGCTCTCATGCTTGAAGCACTAATGGCTAACATTTTCCCATATTTATTATGTTCTAGGAATTACATTATTATAACCCTAAAAGTTTTGGTACCACTTTTATCCCCTTTTAATGAAGAAATGAAACTCAGAGAGGTTAAGTAACTTGCCCAAAGACACACTGACATTAAGTGACAGATAAGGGCTTCAAAGTTGAGCAGTCTGATGGAGCCTGTCCTTTTCATCACTGTACTACTTCTCATTGATGGAAGAAAAAGAATCACAACAACAGCTCGGCGCCTGTAGCTCAAGTAGCTAAGGCGCCAGCCACATACACCAACAGAGCTGGTTGGTTCAAATGCAGCCCAGGCCTGCCAAAAACAATGACAACTACAACCAAAAAGTAGCTGACGGTTGTGGCGGGCACCTGTAGTTCCAGCTACTTGGGAGGCTGAGGAAAGAGAATCGCCTAAGCACAGGAGTTGGAGGTTGCTGTGAGCTGTGACGCCACAGCACTCTACTGAGAGGGATAAAGTGAGACTGTCTCTACAAAACAAAAAAAACCCAAAAAACAGTTAACAAGGGTGGTGCCTGTGGCTCTGTGAGTAGGGCACCGGCCCCATATACTGAGGGTGGCGGGTTCAAACCCGGCCCCGGCCAAACTACAACCAAAAATTGCCGGGCCTTGTGGTGGGTGCCCGTAGTCCCAGCTACTCGGGAGGCTGAGGCAGGAAAATCGCCTGAGCCTAAGAGCTGGAGGTTGCTGTGAGCTGTGACGCCACAGCACTCTATCAAGGGGGAGAAAGTGAGACTCTGTCTCTTAATTTAAAAAAAAAAAACAAACAAACAGTAACAGGGGTGGTGCCTGTGGCTCAGTGAGTAGGGCGCCGGCCCCATATACAGAGGGTGGCGGGTTCAAACCCGGCCCCGGCCAAACTGCAACAAAAAAATAGCCGGGCGCTACTCCGGAGGCTGTGGTAGGAGAAACGCCTAAGCCCAGGAGTTGGAGGTTGCTGTGAGCTGTGTGACGCCACAGCACTCCACCGAGGGCGAGAAAGTGAGACTCTGTCTCTACAAAAACAACAACAACAACAAAAAATACAGTAACAGGGGCGGCGCTTGTAGCTCTGTGAGTAGGGCACCGGCCCCATATAGCGAGGGTGGCGGGCCCGCCCCGGCCAAACTACAACAAAAAATTGCCGAGCCTCGTGGCAGGCGCCTGTAGTCCCAGCTACTCGGGAGGCTGAGGCAAGAGAATCGCCTGAGCCTAAAGGCTGGAGGCTGCTGTGAGCTGTGACACCACTGCACTCTACCAAGGGTGAGAAAGTGAGACTCGGTCTCTTAACAAAACAAACAAACAAACAAACAAACAAAAAACAGGAGCGGCAACTGTGGCTCAGTGAGTAGGGCGCTGGCCCATATACCGAGGGTAGCAGGTTCAAACACGGCCCCGGCCAAACTGCAGCAAAAAATAGCCGGACGTTGTGGCGGACGCCGAGTCTCAGCTACTCGGGAGACTGAAGCAGGAGAATTGCCTAAGTACACGCGTTGGAGGTCGCTGGGAGCTATGTGACGCACGGCCATCTACTGAGGGTGACAAAGTGAGACTCTGTCTCTAAAAAAAATAATAATAAAATAGGGATCCCCACGAATTCAGTATAGAGGTGGATAAAAATATGTTTACGAATGACTACACAACAAAGTAAATGCTGCAATTCCCGTAGGTGTGAGGCTCTTGGCTACTTCATATTTCAGCTAGCAAGCCAGGTGGCAGAAAGGGATTGTAGACTAGGGCATTGTAGACTAGGGGCCCGAGAATGACAGAAAACGTTAAGGAAAAAGAGGAATAAACGGTTTTCGTGGGTGAATTAAAGAAACGCATGAATGTGAGCACAGGGCAGGCAGAGGGAGTAAAACGCGAATAGTAAGAAGCGGAATGAATGATAAATTGGACTGGATCCCAATGACTCCAAGAGAAGGTGAAGCTGTCTCACTCACTTTTGCCGCAGACTCTCCTCTCTCTCCTTGTCGAGAAGGCTAGGCCACGGCTTGTCGCTCCCATAGGGGCGCGAGTAGCTGCCATAATAGGCGGACGAGGAGGCAGACGCGAAGGTGGTACCGCGCAGCGCTGAGGACCGTTCTCGAGACCGCGATCGCGAGCGAGAGCGGTAGGACTGGTTTCGGGTGCTTTGGCCAAGCCCACCCAGCTGATGGCTGAGGCCATTCCTGTCCCCAGACCGAGAATGCGAGTGCGAGTGCGAGCGCGAGTGGGAGTGAGAGTGCGAGTGAGAGCGGGAGCGCGAGCGGCGGCCCCGCGAGGAGCGACCAGATTTACTGAGCTTCGGACTCCTTGACGAACTGCGGCGTCTTCCACTGCAGCCCAAGGCCTCCCTCTCTGGACTGCGCGAGCCAGATATCGGAGCCATTGCGACTCTCTGGGATCTTGAAGCCGTGAGAAAACCGGGGGCTCTCCCAAACCTGTGAAGAACTCGGTTGCCTTGGCGCCGAGATCCAACCGCCGAGGGAAACCCAACCCGGAGGGAAACCCAGAGGTCAGTTCCGGGTACGTTGCCAAATCTCTTCCCCGGAGGTAGGCGGTGCTTGCCAACGGAAAGCGATGTGTGTATCGGTATGAATAAGCCGGTGGGGAAACAGGGTTCTCACATCTTGTTGGTTCCGAGTGAGACCCTTAAAGACTAACTTAGAAAAGCGATTACGTTTTTTTTTCAGCCTCTTTGAAATACCTGAGGGGAAGGACGACAGAACAACAGGATGCGTTTCACTGAGGGGCCGTATGAACAGAGTTAATTCCGATTGTGTTTCTGTGTGTAATTATATACGTGTGTGTATGTATGTCATTTACAGAAGTATGAATTATGTATAACTTCTTTTTCTTTCTAATCCCAAGTGATCCCAGGAATTTATCGTGATTGGTAGTGAACTGTGATGTCTAAGCCCCATATTGCCCAGTTAACTTAGAGGTCACAAATTACTGTGTGTTTGTTTGTTTGTTTATTGAGGCAGAGTCTCTGTTACCCAGGTGAGAGTGCCGTGGATTCCGCCTTGCTCACAGCAACCTCAAACTTCTGGGTTCCAGCGATCCTCCTGCCTCAGTCTCTTGAGCAGCTGGGACTACAGGCACCCATTACAACACCCGCTAATTTTTCTATTTTTGGTAGAGACAGGGTCTCACTATTTTTTTTTCAGGGTCTCACTCTTGCTCAGGCTGGTCTCTTACTCCTGAGGACAAGCATCCTCCCACCTTGGCCTCCCAGAGTACTATGGTTACAGGCGCCAGCTAAGGGCACAAATTCTTATGTTAATGGTTTGAGCAGATTTGCTGGACTTAGGACTCCTTGAGACATTTTCCACTGGAGCCCAAGGTCTTCCCCTCTGGGCTGCACTAGCATGATACCAGAGCCATAATACTCCTGGGCTCCCACACAGGATAAACTATAATTATGTTCACAACCCAGAGAAAAAGTGCATACTTATCCCCCAGTCACCCATCTGCACCAGTATGCTCCAGAAAAATGAATTTGTGATCTTCTCTTTAGCCCGTTAAACTACTCCCATCTTACAGTAGTCCAACAATATATGGTTAATGATCAGTATTTCTTACTTTTTTTTTTTGAGACAGAGCCTCAAGCTATCACCCTGGATAGAGTGCTGTGACATCACAGCTCACAGCAACCTCCAATTTCTGGGCTCAAGTGAGTCTCTTGCCTCCACCTCCCAAGTAGCTGGGACTACAGGTGCCTGCCACAGCGCTCGGCCATTTTTTTGGTTGCAACCGTCATTGTATTTGAACCTGCCAGCTCAGGTGTACGTGTCTGGCGCCTTAGTCCGTTGAGCCACAGGCGCCAAGCCAATGATCAGTATCTATTCATTTTGTACTATATTTTATGAGTTTATTTATTTTGAGACAATGTCTTCCTCTGTTGCCTGGGCCACAGTGCAGTGGCCTCCTGAGAGCTCAGTGCAACCTAAAATTCCTGGCCTCAAGTTATAACTCCTGCCTGAGTCTCCCAAAGTGGTAGGATTGTATGCCTGAGCTACCATGGCTATCTATGGTTTTATTTTTTTTATTTTTTTTTTTTTGGACCTTTCAGATACAAATATATATACCTCTTGTTAACTTTTTCCCCCATGAGTTCTTAGAAATGCACTAGAGAAAGACAAATCTTGGATAAACATTGTACCAGCAAACCCATTACAAGGTAGAAAGTTTAAGATCTGAA
>CAUYON010208010.1:0-11646 GCA_963573935.1 Arctocebus calabarensis
GCTCAGGAGGTCACCCCCCTCCAACAAGTAGATTAGTCTGGGAAGGTTGATGCCTCCTTCCCCACCTTGCCCCTCTGTCACACCCAGTCAGTGGTAACAGTTGTGATCCAGTTTCCTCCAAAGAGCAGATGCTCCAGATGTTTGCACCTGCCTGGGTCACAGTGAGGTCTGTGGCTCCACAAGCAGTCCGCTACTCCCTGTCACTGTTTGGCAGGGGGAGCTGAGACCTGACAACCTGGTTACTTGATAGGAGCTGGGATGATTCACTCAGTTCCAGCCCTATCCCTGATTGATGCTGCTGCTGGAACAGAACAAGTTCGCAGAATTTATTTTTGTCAAGGCTATTTTCCCTGATCAGACTGGGGCTGCAAATAGATCTGACTCAGTCTGTGAGTTCTAGCCCTTTGTCTCAGCTTTCATCCCCTGAGGGCGAGGTTAGTCTGAAGATAAGCAAAACAGCTCTCTGGGAGTATTCTAATCCCTGCACTCTGTCTCGGCCGGTACCACCTCAGGCATATCCTTCACGTTCCTTGGTTGCTAGTCCACTCTGCTGGTGGCTATAATGAGAGAAGCCGCCCACTTCCCCTGGCCTCCCAGAAGACTGGGAGTGTCTCCTCAAAACATCTCCAGGGGTGCAGCTCTCCTGCTATTGTTCCCAGAGCTGGTTGCTGTCTTGTGCCTCAGGAGACCTTCCCTCCAGCCAGGTCTCCTCTCTGCTCACTCCCCTCTCAACACTCCCAAGCTGCAAAATCAGCACAGATCAGCAACCTTCCGTGCCCTGTCCACACCCCTCGAGAAAATCTCCAAGAATCTGGACTCTGTGGGGGACAGGCCCCCAGACCTCAGGGTGAGAGTGGAGGGGAATACCAGGAACTCCAACTTGCAGGTAGAGAGTATATACAGTTTTATGCCTGGCTGGAGAGCGCCGTGGCACCCTAGTAGGGGAAGGAGATCTGGTTTTTAGAGGGTCTCTCCTGTGGAACAGAGTGGGAGGACATCTGAACTCTGCTCACTTGTTTGTATGGAGGTATGGCGTATACTGTGAACCTCTCTCATGGGCGAGGGGACTCCCTTCCATTTGGTGATGTGCTCTGTACCTTTTTGTTTGTGTCCTCAGGGTCTCAGGTCACTCCAGCAGGGTTGATGTGCGCTCTTTGACCTTTTCTTTTGGCTCAGATCCAAACCATCGGCTTTCTTGCTGAGTTTCTGTCCTTTAACTCTCCTTCTGGATGAGAACCTCTGTGAAAAGCTGGCTACAAATTGCCATCTTGGCTCCTCCCCCCACAACTTATCATTTTTGGTGATGAGAGCATTTAAAGACTAATTTCTTAGTAATTTTCAAAATGTACAACATTATTAACTTTAATTGCCATGTTATGTAATAGATCTCTAGAACTTACTTTTCCTTCTAAATGAAACTGATACAGGATTCCCCCACTCAGGGCTGGACAGAGATTCCTCCATTCTCTAGGCCTACGTGAGCTCAGAAATAAGACCCCCATTTCCTGGCACACATAGGCTGCCTTTTCTAGGTCCCACCCTCTGGGTTCTAGCAAGGTCATGAACAGAGCAGCCTGAAACATTTTGGGTAGTTCCACCTTGGGTAGGGAGCACAAACCCTAATCCATTCCCTGAGATAACCTTGCCCTAGTGAAGGAGGGACTGCATTTCATTCATTTGTTAATGCACTCATTAACTTTGAAAAGATGTTTCCACCTATCAAGTCTTGGCCAAAAAATGTAATATATACCTCTAGACAAAGGACCCATGAACAGACTTGCAATTTAGGTCTTCCCCTCTGCCAGAAGCTCTAGTACTTTTTATTCCTTCTGTATTCCCTTCTGCCTAATAAAAATCCTGTCTTACCAACCTGGAGTGATCCAGGTTCATTCTTTGAATCCCCAAGACCAAGGACCTATGGAGGAAGAAATTTTGGTAATAAAACTTTGTGCCCTTTAACATTCATGTTGACTTTAAATTGTCTTTTCATAACTTTTGCCCATTTTTCCTTGAGGGTTTTTTTTTTTTTTGATGAATTATGAATATTCAGCAAAACATTCTGAATAATTCTGTGTCCCCATATTTTGAGTCCCACACTTTGTAATTTTTTGTAGCCTTTGGTTTACCTTTTAAATTTGTAAAGATTCCTTTTTGTGGAGCAAATGTAAATTATTCAATTTCTAATAAAACAAATTATAAATATCATTTGTTTCTTCTTTTTTTATTCCTTGATCATTGACTTTGGATAAGCAGAGTCATTAATCCTCATAATGAAAGTGTGGATTTTGAGTCGTGCTGGTATCAAATAGTTGCAAAAGGTCATTTTCATAATCTGAAAAACATAGAAAGGATTCCCCAGGAAGTGTAAGGTCTAGGACAACAGAGGTCTGCTCAAGGAGACCAGAAGGATACACCTGCAGGGTCCTCTCCAAGGTGACTCAACTCTTAGGAATTTATAGACTTAACTTCCTGAAGCCTAGAAATTTCCACTTCTGTGCAATCCTGTAGTTTTTAGTTCTGTGCAGGATGGAACAGCTTCTCCCACTTGATTAAAACTGACCAATGAGAAAGGTACCTGTGGGTTGGAACTTTTTGAGTGGAAATAAGAAGGGAAAGACCAAACCAGTGGGGGAGAGCGGCCGTTTGGAATTATTCTATGCTGTAAGCTCTACCAGCTAAAATAAAAACCTCTTTCCTCTTAAATACAGTGTTTGGGTGCTCTTTCTCTTCATTGGAGTTTGTCTTCCTGCAACAATAGTAATTATCTGACTCATTTTTTTAAAAAAGTAAATGTATGCATAAGTCTTGAAATTTTTTCCTTGATGGTGATACAGGATTCTCCCACTCAGTGATGGACAGGGATTCCCCATTCTCTAGGCCAGGTGACCCCCATTTTCAGGCACAAATAGGCTGCCTTTTCTAGATTATACCCTCTGGGCTCTAGCAAGGTCATGAACAAAGCAGCCTGAAATATTTGGGGTGGTTCCACCTTGAGTAGGGAGCACATACCCTAATCCCTTCCCTGAGACAAAAACTGCAAAGACCTAATAACCTTGCCCTAGGGGAGGGGACTGTGTTCAACTTTGAAAGGATATTTTTCCACCTACTTTGGCTAGGATTTGTTTGTACTTCTCCAGACAATATATACCCCTAAACAAAGGACCAGAAAGATTTTTCTGACTTAGGTCTTCCTCTTTGCCAGAGCCTGTGTTGCTTTTTACTTCTGTATTCCTTTCTGTCCAATAAAATCCTGTCTTACCACTGATTTATGGTCCGTGTGTTCATTCTTCGAATCCCCAAGATGAAGGACTTACTGAGGAAGAAATTCTAGTAACAACAGTATATAATCTTTGAAAATCACTTTTTTCTAGAAAAAGGGAGATATATATTAGCATTGATGACAAGTGAATTATAGTTGTTGGACTTCTTCCTTTTTCTATAGTATATACTATAATATTTTTAAACAATAATGATTAAATGTTCTACCTTGTGTATTGAATAACTCTAAAGACTGTAGAGTCAAATACCAATGCTGTTTCTAAAGAGAGATGAGTAACTTCTTTCTTAATAACATTTCTGGGTATAGAGCTATGGTAATACTTAGAACTGAAGTGTCAGGACCCATCTTAATCAGGAACAGCATCATGATGGAATACCCTGACCAGCAGTACCTGTTCACTGAGCTCAGCGATGGAAAGAGAAAGTTTCTCCTCCCAAAGCACCTAATATTTCCTCTAAAGGCAGCAAAGGAAAATAAAATTTTTAAAAGCAACAAAATCTGAGTCCTTGAAAACTTCTTTCCATTCCCCTACTTCAAATCTTATGAACATCTTTAACTCTGGTATATTTTAACCTCAGTAAAAGTAACAAACGTGTAACAGCTTAAAATGTTCATGTACTTTTCATTTCTTCTAGGAAAATATTCTATAGGAAAAATAGAAATTATTATATCTTATTTAGACTAATATGTAACAGATAACAAATATCTATCAAATGATGACTTGTATTTACCTTTATAGTGGTAAATACGAGAATGTCACAACACCTATGGTCCTGGTCTTTATGGCCACAGAAAGGAACCAGGCATGTCATGGATTAGAAGTGCAAGCTCAGAGGAGGCGGACTAACCTTGACTGCGGGATAGCCATTAGCAACCTCCGCAGTAGCTTTTTATTGAGACAGCACAAGACAGGTGAGGGGAGTATTAGACAATGAGTAAGTGCCCAAGTATCACCATGGGCTTGGGTTCTTTCTCTGCAAGGAGCACCTGCAGACAAATTGCCCGAGGGCCCATCCTCCAGCTGCAAATCATTTTGCTCAGAGGTCGTCAGGCTCTTGGCTTCCTCTACACAGGTATCTCAAGTCAGTCCTTCCTGCCTGTTTATTGAGAGCACCCAGTTTTATATTAAGACTTTTTAGTGCAAATGAACAGATGACATATGTCAAAATAGTTCAAGAACCTACAGTAGCTGACCCACTCTGGGTCACCAATCTCCAAACTGAAGAAAAATTGAACATATTGACTATTACGGTATGTTGGTTCTCATGGTTAATGAGGAGCAATGGCAAGAATCAGAGAGTACAAAATATGGAAAAGGCCTTTTTCAAGTTACAGCTATTTATTTCTTGAATATTTATAACACCTTCCGTGTGCTAAACCACTCATTCTCATAGTTCATTAAGTCTATCATGGAGATGGACAATAAACACACAAAAGAAAGAATGACTATGTAATAATTTAGTCTATAAGGTATGTTATGTGGAGGAAGGCGAGCAGAATACAAGGGTAATTATTGAGGAAATTAGTGTGAAAGGTAGGGAAGGTGTCTTAATTAGAAGTATTTCTAATAAAACTTAAACAAGGAAATTTGAAGTAGGTTACAGACTTGCCTTACTTAATATTCTGATGCCATATGTCATTATTATTCAGTAAAATTTCTGAAGATTCTGAAAGCCTAGATGTGATTACCATGAATGGGCTCTTACAAAATTTAACATTCAAAATGTACAAACATGCCACTTATGATGGCAAGCCAAACCAAAGAGAAACATCATAATGGAATAACATATAGCCATAAAAAATAATTTTATAGGAGAATATATAATGATATGGAAATCATTCAGAATGTTTGTATTTAATGAGAAAAGGTGTTCACAAAATGATACAATTAGTGTTATCCTACATTTGTAGTTACCAAAACACATGGAGGAGGAAAAAAAAAAGCACATGGAAAACTGTGTAGAAATATATACCAGATTTTTAATAGTGTTACCACTTACAGAGGAATGATGTTATGTTTTTTATTTTTGTTTGCCTTTTGACCTACTATATTGTGTTACAATAAAATTTTATCGTAAAATAAGTGGTAGAATTTAATAACAAAACCAAACCCAAAGTTTAGCCAAAATCTAAAATTGTATTTCCAGATTGTAAAGAGAACATATCAATTGAAGTGATATTTTGCTGTAATGCTGACTCGGAGATTTTTTATTTTCCAGAGTTGATAGAAGAATTCTATAGGTTAAATAAAACCCCATACATGAGGGATTTTTTTATTACCATTATTGGATTATTTCATCACATTCTTTCACCTTCCAAATACTTAAATTATTTGAATACAAATGAAGTTGTCATACTCATTTTTTATGTTTATATATGAACTATACATAAGTTTATATGCTTATATTAGAACTATCATTATTTACTTCAAACTCCTTTGATAACTCTGATTAGTAAAGCTGAACATTAACAGATGATGACACGCAAAATGTTTAATGCAAAAGCGGAGTAATGCCCATGTCTCAGTATGTGTTCTCCCAGAAGTAGATAGTTAGACAAATATTTTAGTGCAAGTGATTTATTTCAGAAGTGGTCCATAGAAATGAGTTGGAGAAGTGTGAGGGGGAACTGAAGGAAACCAATAAAGGAGCCATCCAGAAAATCACCACTGGAAATAAGAGGATCTTAATATTTCTAAGGAAGACCTCGTATATAACCTAAACTGGGATCATTACAGTATTTCTATATCATACTCTCTCCATAAATTGGTTGAGGCCTGCTCCCAGGTTTTTTTAATTTCCTGCAACTCTGATTCCCACTGCAAAGGTAAAAGTGAGGAGATATGAGTAGAGTATTGATTGTGTCTATTTCATCCCTCTTCATTTTGCACTCTTTGAAGGTTCTGTTGTAAACATGGTCAAAATAGGGAAATAGAAATTTTATATGGAAGATGGGTTTAAAATACATGGATCATTTTACAGAACACATGATACAGAAAGATGACACTAAGAAATGCCCCAATAATAAATATTCTATTCTAAGATATCAACACCTTATCATAAAGCACTGGGAGAACCTACAAGCCTTTAGTCAGAATTCATTTTGAGGAGTTTTATTATGAAGGATTAGGAGAAAAAGGGAAGAAAAATGAGTAGTAAATTACAACCCCAGAGATAACAGTTTGTACAGAGAATGATAAAGACAGAGAGAATATAAGAATATATTTTAAAGGTATTTGGGAGACAGGAAGTTAGGAAGAGGAAAAAAAATTAAAGGAAGAAAAAAATAACTCCCAAGTATTTGTCATCACACACTGGATGAAGAAATAACAAATGAAAGAAGCAGTTAGGAAAATGGTCCGACATAAAAAGAAGATTCTTTATAGCTAATGTTGCACACTATGGTATTTTGTACATTAGATGTGTAAAATTATTATTTCTTTATTTAACTAAATTGAAGCATGTAATTCAATTATGAAATTGAAGAAGGGAGTGGTAAAGGGAATTAAATATTCATTAGGAAGCATTTCCCATCAACCACTTTTTCATGCTTAGATCAAACAGATCTAATAATTTCTTGTTAAATTCATCACTTTTCATTAGAAGAGTAATTGTAGTTGGTAAAAGGTAATGGTTACAGTGTGTTACACAATTAACATAGTGTGAAATGAACTAAAATATGTTCTCTATAGACAATTCTCAGGGAGTACTAGATACTGGGGTTAGGCTATAGAAATGTAAGCTTTTTCTAAACACTCTATCATTTTGTTAAATCAAATCAAAGTTCATTTATATTTCAATTGAAAACTAATGCTGTCAGTTAGCCATTTTTAAAATTGATAATATTTCAACAGATTCCTCAGGGTTAAGGAACAAAATTCAATTTTAAAAAATAACTGTGATGCCTATGAAGATATGTAACTATTATATACCCATAATAATTAAAAATAAAATTTAGAAACTATAAGCATGATGTCCATATACAAAACCAGAGGGAATAGGGTGATGCCTGTGGCTCAGTGAGTAGGGTGCTAGCCCCATATCCCTAAGAGTCGCAGGTTCGAACCCGGCCCCAGCAAAAACTGCCAAAAAAAAAAAGAAAACAGAGGAAATAGCTTGGATTCATGTTAAGAAACCTGATCACTAGGTCAAAATCTACAGTACTATGTCTGTCCTGAAACTCAACTTTGGTTTTTAATTAAATATTATTTCTGTTTATAAAGTCAAAATGAGTTTATTTGAAAAACATAAGAAGTAAAATCTAATACTAAGAAGAAAACCATATAGTAATTAATATTAGAATGTGATTAGATAGCTTTCTGGTCTTTTTTGCTTGTCTTTCATTTATATTATATTATAGATGATAATTGTATATTTAAATACATGTAGGCATATGTTTATATGATGTATATTAAATTAACAGTATAGCATCTTATATTTTATTGTGCTTTACAATACCTCATGGAGGTATAATTTGTATACAGAAGATTGCACTAATTTTAAACATACAGATGAGGATTTTGGCAAGTCCATATGCCAGTCTAAACACCGCCATACTCAAGACACAGATTTTCAACACTTCAGAAAAGTTTATTTCTGATGCTTTCTAGTCATTACCCAGACTCTAAGATCTTGACAACCAAATCTGCTCTCAGTCATTGCATCTGCGATTTGTTTCTAATAGATTGTCATGTAAATAAAATCTTGCAGTATAAACTATGTGTGTGGCTTCTTTTGTACAGAATAAAACTTTGAGCCATGTTGTTGTTTGTATCAGTAGTATTTTCCTTTAATTGCTAACGAGATTGGGTGGAGCAAAATTTATACACGCATTTTTTCTGTTGAAAAACTTTGGAGTTGTTTTCAATTTTTAGACATTGTGAGGAAAACTATAATGAATTTTTGTGGGCATGTTTTATTATTCTTGGATCAATTATCAGAAGTGGAATTGCCCAGTTATATTATGAGTGCATGTTTAACTTTAAAAAAAAAAAACAATAAGGTGTTATACTATTTATATTCCCGAAATCAAGATATAAGAACTTCCATTTGGTGCTTGGTCTCTTTAATTTTAGCCATTCTAACAAGTGTATAGTGGAATCGTGGTAATTTAATTTGCATATGACTAAGAATGTTGAACCTTTTTAATGCGCATGTTGGTTTTCATCTATTTTCTCTGGAGAAACATCTGATCAAATATTTGCCCATTTTTAATTGGGTATTTTTTGTGTTATCTTTGAGTTGTAATAGGTCTTTATTTAGTCTTGATACAAGTACTTTATCAAATAAATGTATTACAAATATTCTTTCTCAGGTTTTTAATATTGTTGAACTATAATTTAACTGTGTTTTTAAGGTTTGTGCTTGCATCCTAAGAAATCGTTGCTTGCAACATCTTTCTCCTCAATAGACTTCCATAAGATTTACAGTTACGGAGTTTTTTTGGTTTAGTCTTATGATCTATTTTGAGTTAATATTTATTCATAGAATTATTTTTTTTCTTTTCAAGTGGACATCAAATTGTTTCAGTGTCATTTTTAGAATATCTATTGAACTCAACATATTTCTCAAAAACAAATTGATGAAATGTGTGTTGGTTTATTATGGGATTTATAATTCCATCCTATTGATCTTTAACTTAACATTATACCAAAATCAGACTGTCTTGATCATTATGGCTTTATGGTAAATCTTGAAATCAGATATTGTCAGTCCTCCAAATTTGTTCTTCCTTATCAAAATTGTTTTTGATACCCAAGATCCTTTGCATTTCTCATATCAGTTTGGGAATCAGTTTATCAACTTTTACAAAAAGCATGCTGGGATCTTGTTCTGATTTGAATGTGTCCTCTCCAGAATTTAGGTATCACTAATGCGATAGTGTTAAGAAGTGGAGCCACTAAGAAGTGATTAGGCCATAGGGGTCCTCTCCCCTTAATGAAGTTCAATTCTTCATAAAAGTGGCTTCATGTAGTGTTCAATAGGCTAATTGGTCCTTTTGCCTCCCTCCTCGTTCTCCTCTTCCTCGTCCTCCTTTTCATCCTCCTCTTCTTTTTGAGACAGAATCTCACTCTGTTGCCCTGGGTAGAGTGCAGTGGCCTCGTGGCTCACAGCAACCTCACACTCTTGGGCTCAAGCAATCCTCTTGTCTCAACCTCCCAAGTATCTGGGACTACAGGTTGCCTATACAATGTCAGGCTACTTTATATATATATATATATATATACATTTATATATATTTTTTTTGTTTTCTTATTTTTGTAGAGAAGTGGTCTCACTTTTGCTCAGGCTTGTCTTGAACTCCTGAAGTCAAGCAGAACACCCACATCAGCCTCCCAGTGTGCTGGATTATAAGTGTGAGCCATCATTCTGAGCCCCTTTTGCCTTCTGAACAACATTTCTCTCCTCTGGAAAATGTACCCCTCACCAAACCACCAAACATGCTTAAATAAACTTTAGTTCTTTATAAATTACTCAACCTTGGGTATTTTATTGTGGCAGCACAAATACAACAAGCCTCATTTACACTGAAAATCAATTTGTGGATAACTGACATCTTAATATAATAAGTAATTTGATCAGTGATCATGATATATCTCTCCATTTACTGGAGTATTTTTTTAAAATTCTCAATAGGTTTATCGTTTTAAATGTACGGGATTTGCACCAATATTGTGAAAAGGACCACTAAATGTTTCATGCTTTTGGAGTCTATTACAAATAGTATATTTTTAAATGCAATTTCCTATTGTATTTAAAGCATATAGACATATGATTAATTTTTATATTGACCTTTTATTCTGTGATCTTACTAAGTTTGATGAACTCTAAGGGATTCATTAGGATTTTCTGTATAATAAAGGTACTGACTCCATTTTTGATATTGACTGCAGTCACCTAAATATTACATATTACAGTACATTGCAGTGATGAGAGCAGGTAGCCTTGTCTCATTCCCAGTTTTGGAGTAGAAGGGGGCAGCACGCTCTTTTTTACCATTAAGTATGATGCCAACTGTAAGTTATCCTATGCCTTTCTTTCATTGATTTCTAAGTTAATTCTGGTTGAGAATTTTTTTCTTCTCTTTCTAATTTTGAGTTTCCATCATAAATTCTTAGTTAATTTTTTTCTACATCTATTCGAATGATTGCATTGATTTTCTATTTTATTCTCTTAATGTGGTCAAATGATAACTCCATGTTAAGTAATTTTGCATGCCTCAGATAACCTCCTCTGGCCATAGTATATTATTACCCTTTTGTATTTACTGATGAATTTGCATTAACATTTTTAAAGAATATTTGTGTGTATATTCATAACATGTATTTGTAATTTTCTTTTCTTATCAATATCCCGGTCTGGTTTGGTATAAGGATAATGCTGGGCTCATTAAATAAGTAGGTGAGTATTTGCTCCTTCTATATCTTGTTAACGAGATCATGAAGACTTTACAGTGTTTTCTTCATTAAGGTTTGAAAAAAATCAACTGTGAAGAGACCTGGGTTTGGAACTTTATAACTTTGGGGTATATGTATATGTATATGTGTGTGTGTCAAAGCTTCTAATTGTTAATCCGTATATTTTTATGACACAGCTATTCTCTTTTTTCTTAAGTTGTAATTTGTGCCTTGAGAATTTGTCTTTATGGAAATTCATCTATTTCATCTAGATGTAGAATTTCTGGCCATAAATTTATTTATCATATCTTTCATTATTCTTTTAATAACTATAGAATTCATTCTGATGACCTTCTTTTACACCAGATATCAGTGTATCCGGTGAGTGATATTTTTCTGAACTTTTCCCAGGACCAATTTTTGGCAACATTGATTACTGCTTTTTATTTTGTTGATTTTTCCTTTAATTTTATTATTTCTTTCTACTTTGGATTTAATTAGACCTTTTTATTTCTAAGTTTTAAGAATAAAAAGTTCGAACATTGATTTTATACTTTTTTCCCCTAATATAAGCATATAAACCCTCATACATTGTGATAGATGCATCCCATAAATTTTGGCATGTCGTTTTTATTTTCATTCAGTTAAAAATATTTTCTAATTCTCCATCTGATCTTTTCTTTAACCAAAGGGTTATATAAAAATATGTTATTTATTCTCCCCAAATTTGGAAATTTTCATTATGTCTTTCTTTCATTGATTTCTTTTTTCATTAAATCATAGGTGCATAATTAATGCAATCATGGGGTACAATGTGCTGCTTTCATATACAATCTGAAATATTTTCATCAAACTGGTTAATATAGCCTTCATGGCATTTTCTTAGTTATTGTGTTAAGACCTTTATATTCTATATCTAGTAAGTTGTACCTGTACCCTTCTAAGATGCACCATAGGTGTGGTCCCACCA
>CAUYON010208014.1:0-26161 GCA_963573935.1 Arctocebus calabarensis
AGAGCATGGTATGTTCTTTCATTTGTTAACATCTTCTGCTATTTCTTTTCTCAGGGTTTCATAGTTCACTTTAGAGAGATCTTTCATGTTCCTGTTAGATATGTTCCCAGGTTTTCATCTTCTTTGGTGCCACTATAAAGACTATAGTGTTTGATTGGATTCTCAGCTTGACTGTTACTGATATATTTGAAGGCTACTGATTTGTGGGCGTTGATTTTATATCCTGAGATAATGCTATAATCCTTGATCACATCTAAGACCTTTGTAGCTGAGTCCCTGAGGTTTTCCAAGTATAGGAGCATATATGCAAGAAGAGAGCATTTGACCTTCTTTGCCCCCATTTGAATACCCTGGATCTCCATCTCCTTTTGTTGCCTGATTGCACTGGCTGAGACTTCCAGCATTATGGCAAATATCAGTGGCAATAGTTGGCATTCCTGTCTAGTTTCAGTTCTGATTGGAAATGTTTTGTTTTAGTCCATGCAATATGATATTGGCTGTGTGTTTGTTGTCAATGGCATCTATCAGTTTAAGAAATGTCCCACCTAAGCCTATTAAGTGTTCTTATAAAGAAAGGTTGCTGTCAAAAGCCTTTTTCTGCATCAATTAAGAGAAACATCTGGTCTTTGTGATTTTATTTATGTACTGAATTACATTTATAGATTCATGTATGTTGAACCAAAGTTACACCCCTAGATATATAACTTTACTAATGTATTGCAGTATTCTGCTTGCTAAGATCTTACAAAATAATTTTGCATTAATATTCATTGATAATATTGGCTTATGCTTTTTTGGTTGGGTCCTTTCCTAGTTTTAGAATCTGGGTAATATCTGCTTCATAGGACATTTCAGGGAGGATTCCTTCCTTCTCTATGTTTTGGAATAGATTATGCTTCTCTTTGAAGGTTTGGAGGAATTCTGTTGTGAACTCATCTGGCCAAGGTTTTTCTTTTTTAGGGAGATTTTGTAGAGTTGATGCTCTTTCAGTGCTTGATATACATCTATTCAAAATTTCTAGTTCTTTCTGATTGAGTTTGGGAAGGTGTTATTATTCTAAATATTGATCCTTTTCCTCTACATTTTCATATTTGGGGGAATAGATTTTTTGCAGTAATCATTGAGGATGTTTTCTATTTCTTTAGTATCTGTTGTTATTTCCCCTTTATTATTTCTGATTGAAGTTATTAGAGATCTTACTTTTCTGTTTCTTCTTGGTCTGTCCATAGGTTTGTCAATTTTACTAATCGTTTCAAAGAACCAACTTTTTGCTTTGCTGGTTTTCTGAAAGATTCTTTTGCTTTTAATTTCATTTAATTCTTCTTTAATTGTAGTTATTTCTTGTCTTCTGCTGGCTTTGAAGCTAGATTGTTTTTCCTTTACCACCTGCTGGAGATGACCCATTAGGTTATTGACTTACTCTTTTCTGTTTTCTTCATGAAGGCATTTAATGCTATAAAATTACCTCTTTGCAGTATCCAATAGGTTTTGATAGCTGTAACTTCATTATCACTTTGTTCAAGAAATCTATTGATTTCCTTCTTAATCTTGTCTTTGACTCAGCTATTGCTCAGCATAAGGTTTAGTTTCCATGATTTTAATTTTGTCTTTGATTCAGCTATTGCTCAACATAAGGTTTAGTTTCCATGATTTTATTTGGGTATGAAGATTTGTGTTATTTTTGAGTTTAACTTTTATTCCACAATGGTCTAAGAAGATACAAGGAATAATTTATATTATTTCAATTTGTTGAGGTTAGACTTTTGTCCTAAGAGATGATCAGTTTGAATTGATCCATGGATTTATGAGAAGATTGTATATTCCATTTTGTTGGGATGAAACGTTCTGTATATGTCAATTAAGTCTAATTGTCTAGGGGTTGCATTTATGTTAATTATTTTGTTTGGTTTCTGCTTGGAAGATATGTACAGAACTGTCAAGGGAGTGTTAAAAACTCTAACTATTATCATTTGTGCAGGAAGATATCATATTGTTCAGGAGCATTCAGGTAGGGTGTGTAAATATTAATTATTAAAATCTCTTCATGTTGTGTGCTTCCCTTGACCAGTATATAGTGTCCATCCTTGTCTTTCTTTATCTCTATTGGTTTAAATCCAATTGTAACTATAAATAAGATTGCAATCCTTGCATTTTTCTGATTTCCATTTGCCTGGATTATTGTTTTCTATCACTTCATCTTGAATCTTGTTTTATCTTTTAAGGTTAGGTGTACTTCTTGGAGACAACTGATATCAGGCCTGAGTTTTTGCATCCAGTCAGCCAGCCTGTGCCTCTTTAGAGCAGAACTCAAGGCATTTGCATGTGTTGGGAAAATTGATAGGTGGGTGTGGTGTTTTGCTCATCTTGATTTTCAGAGGTTGACAGTTTACTATTATTCTTTGTGCCATGGTGGAAGCAAGGCTTTATTTTTTAATTTCTGTGTGTGTTTACTTTGGTGATGTACCATCATGCTGGTCAATATGATGAAGGAGTCTGAGTACTTCTTGTAGAGCTGTTTTAGTTATGGCAAATTTTCTCAACATTTGCATGTCAGTAAAATATTTCATTTCTCCATCACAAAAGAAACTTGGTTTAGCAAGATATAGTATCCTGGGCTGAAAATTGTTTTGTTTAAGAAGGTTAAAGACCTATGACCATCTTCTTCTGGCTTAAAAAGTTTTAGCTAATAGATCTGTGGTAATACTGATTTTTTTCCCATTGTGGGTAAGAGTTTTCTTATGTCTAACCACTTGCAGAATTTGATTCTTCATATTAATTTTGGCAAAGTTAATTACAATGCGTCTAGAGATGCTTTGTTTGGATTGAATTGTGCTGGGGTTCTGAAACTATCTACTATTTGAATTTCTGCATCTCTTGCAATGTTTGGGAAATTCTCCACCATAATGTCATGGAGTAGGGCATCAGTGCTTTTAGGACCACCCTATAATACAGATGTTTGATCTTTTGTAGTGATCTCCTAACTCAGGGAATATTCTGTTTCTGTTTTTTTATCTGCCTCTCTTTGAATGATTGGGATAGTTCAAAAGGTTTGTCTTTGATTTCTGAAATTATTTCCTCTCCACATTCTACTCTATTATTGAGGGTGTCTACTGTGTTTTAGAACTCCTTTGGATGCCTTTTTCAATTCTTAAGCTTGGCTGCATCTTTTCTTAGTGTGTCCATATCTGTGGTGACTTTGTCTTTAAATTCATTAATTTCTTTAGACAAACTTTGGACTATATTTTGGATTTGTGTTTTCATCTTCTCCTCAATTTTAATCATCTTATTTTCCATCCTTATTCTGTATCCTATTTCTGACATTTTGCCAATTTCTCTATAGGTGTTTCTTTCTGCTGTATCTCCCTTGTACTGGAGAGTTGTAAACTCTTGGACTTGATATGCTCTGATTTTTCATTTTGCCAGAATTCTTCTTCTGGCTCCGCCCCATGAGTATTCTCATTTAAAAAAATATATTAATTGTTATTTTTTAGTTGAAATGATAGGTTGTCCTTGAATATTGAGAAATAATCTAATTAGGGACCCTTAGGTAACACTGCCCTGCTCTATTTGGCAATTAAAACTGGCAGGGTACAATCCCCAGAAACTGAAGTTAACTACCTTTTCCCCAATAAGCTGGAGCTTTTGCTTGTGGACTTTCCCCTATAGCTTTACAAAACTCCCTTTCAAGGTTGCAGTCAGAGTCTGTAAGGGCCGGTTTGGTGAGGTAACACAACCTGGCTCTGTCCTGGTGTCAGCTGGCCCTCTATCTGATCTTAAGGAGTCTCAATGTTTAGCTACAATCTCTGTTGGATAAAGACACCTGTGGCCACTCCCTCCTGCTGCAGTAGCTGGAGGAGGGGAATCCATGTACAGACCACTGAATTCACCCCTCTCTGCTTCAATACCCCCCTACCACTTAAACAAAGTCACATAAATGATGAACCAGCAGCTCCAGACATTGACAACATGGGACTGCCTCAAACAAGTTCAGAGGGTGGCCAGGTAGGCAGCGAGCAAGAATCCATGGGCAGTTCTGACCAAGAGTTCCCAGGGTGGGGTTAAGAGGGAAGAAGTGTCTCTTCTGGTGAGAAAAGGAGTCAGGGGAGATTATACCTCCCCAAACCAAATTTAGAGCTGCAGCTCCATTGTTTCCATGTCACTGCTCAGTAGCCCACACAATGCATCGTCCTGTCAGAGAATTCGTGAAGCACTCTGGCCTTGGCAGTGGTTGTCACTAAGGCAACCCAATAGGGAGAAGGGTGGTCTGGGGGCTTAGGACTGTGGGGAGAATATTTGCTTCCTTTTGCACCAGGCAGGATGGGGATGGGCTCAGAAGTATAACTTTCCTGGTGTAGGAGGGCCAGGACCTTGCTGTTCTCACTCATGGGGTGAAGTGCAAGGTTCTATGTTCCCTGCTCCATGCACCAAAAGCCCACTTCATGTCTCCCAGTTGGGGGAGGAGGTCTCTTCTTAGCAACAGGTGCCTTCCAACTAGTTGCTCCATGCCTGATTGTTGTTATCTATCCTCATCATCCTTGGCCTCATAGCTTGTCTCAGTGGGAATGATGTGTATCTCGATTTCTTCTCCTTGTGTTCGACTCCTCACCTTTGGCTTGTCAGAGTTCATTTCAGTTCATTTTCTCCCACTGGACAGGTGCTTCTGGCAAAGCTTCCCCTAATCTCCCATCTTGGCTCTCTATTCTTTATGATTTTTTTCTTGATATACATGGGATAAAAAGTAAAGTGGAAGATATTATTGATTAGTTTATGCAATGTCTCTCTCTCTCTCTCTTTCTCTCTCAATCTATTTACCTATCTATATGTCTATCTACCTACAGTACAATAACATTAACACAAAGTTCTATGATGAAAACACATATAGATAATCCTGGGTTACAAATGAGATAGGTTCTATAGGTTTGTTCTTAAGTTGAATTTGCATGTAAATTGAAACAAATACATTTACCTAGTACCTGTAATAGCATCCATTAATAAGTACAAATTACATGTCAGTCAAATGTTTGCAACACAGGGACTGCCTGTATTATCCTTTGCTGTTTAATTAGCTATTAGATACTATTTTGTTTTAAAAGGGTTTTATAAATTGTTCATAAAACACATAATAATCAACAAAATAATTTGAAAGCATTATTCAAAGAGAGGAACATAGAAAGTATAGGGTTGGGCATGGTAGTTCACACCTATAATCCCAGCACTCTGGGAGGCTAAGGTGGGTGAATTGCATGAGCTCACACGTTGAAGACCAGCCTGAGCCAGCGTGAGACCTCTCAAAATAGCCAGGCATTGTTGCAGGTGCATGTAGTTCCAGCTACTTGGGATACTGAGGCAAAAGAATCACTTAAGCCCCAGTATTTGCAATTGCTATGAACTATGATGCTACCACACTCTACCAAGGACAACAAACTGAGACCCTGTCTTTAAAAAAAGAAAGAAAAAATGAAAAGAAAGTTTGTGGTAAGACTAGACTATCCTAGACTTAGCCTAGTCTTGGATTATAGTAATATGCAGATGAGTGCTGTATGGAACTCCTCTGAAGGTGTTCTCTTACACGGCACTTCATTTTAAGGGATATCTGCCCTAAATGAAAATGTATTTCTAGTTAATTTATAATCTTGTGTATAGAAAGTGACTTTTTAATTAGTTAACTCTAAATGATCTGTCTGCAGTTGGTAACTTGTAAATTTACTGAATAATTTCCACTATTATTTTTCATATTTACCTGATGACTAGTAACATAAACTTACCAATTAGCAGGATGTTCTTTACTGTCTGCTTTTCAAGTATATATGTCCCTTGAAGGAGACTGAAATAAGAAATTGAAAACCTGATAATTATTCAGGAAAAACATTTAAGAACATGGAAATGTTATTAGGGTAATAAAATATAAGAATAGCTAGATGATAAGAGGAACTTTTCAGTTTCTAACAAAGTACGTTTAAGATAAGTATATTCAACTACAGATTGTTCTCAGAAGAAGAAAAAGAAAAGAGAACAAATGCTGGTATAGTCTGTGAAAAACTGAGGGGAAAAGTTAAGAATGATGAAAGAACGGTATATGAAAGAAGTTAAAATAAAACAATAGCTCAAACAGACTCTGAGAGGACAAGATGTGGAAGTGAAGAGTGTCAAAAATAATTTGAATGAGGTAAATTAATCTTTGGCAACAATTTCATATTTCTAATTTCATTACATCAATATCACGTATAATATCTCTTCCATTTCATATACAAGGTGGCCATAAATTCCATGTGTGATTTTAAATTGCACACCATTTTTAATTACACACAGACTTTATGACCATTTATATGTGTTATTTATGTCTCAAATAAAACCAGAAAGGTTACATTATCTTAAAATGAACTGAACCTTACCACAAAAATTACTTAGTCTAAATCTTGGCCTCTGAGTTGTATTTTATTTTTGTATGAAAAATTTTTGAAAATAATAGCATAATACATACTTACAGATAATTAATATGTATTTTGTTTCCAGTAAAATAATACAGTAAGATTTCACATTTATTACTGTTTGAAACATGAACAGGAAACAAAAATTATTACAATATCAAATAAACTCATAATTTTATAAGAAGAGTCTCATAAAATTTAATTTATCATTAGTGTTTTGAAACATAATGACTCTTTTGTATTTATATTTGTAATTGTACCACAAGGGTAATTGTGATTCGGTAGAGAAGCTCTAGTAGAGGTAGAGTCAGGAGATTTTGGGGGAAATCTTCAGATTGTTTATATTTTGAACCACTACTTTTCAGAGTTGTGAAAATTAAACAAATTTGTGGATGTATGTAGAAATGATTAAATACAATGTCAGACTTATCACTTATCAATAAATGTAATACTCGTCACTGACCACAAAAATGTTAGAAAATTAGAAAATATATAGATTATTCTCAGAGGAAAAGGGGGAAGTGAAAAAATTGGGGTAATTCATGACCAGTCTAAGCAAAAGCAAGATCCCATATCTCTAAAAAAAAAAAGAAAAGAAATAAAAAAGCAGGTATCATGGCAGCTACCTGTAGTGAGAGCTGCTTGGGAGACTAATTCAAGAAGATCACTTGAGCCCCAGAGTTTCAGGTTGCTGTGACCTATGACACCCTGACATGCTCCCAAGGGTGACAAAGTAAGATTCAGGATGCTTAGATCAGAGAACAAGCTGCTAAAGTGTAAATTGGATTTTGAGAAATAAGAGAAGGAAAAACTGAAAACCGAAGTCCAGTCAAACATTAACCAACTGTCTTCTGTTCTAAATGATCTCCACCAAAGGCAGAAGTCACAAAAGGCCTTGGAGTTTGCCTTCCACAAAGAAAGAGATGGGTGGCCTGTTGTACAAGAAAACATGAACTCTTATTCTAATATTCTCTTTCAAAAACTTGTTGAGGCTGAAAGAAAATTCAATAGCCTAGAAGTTGAGCTCTCTAACACAAAAGACGTTCTCAGACAAAGACTTTGGCCTTAAAAGGTGTGCAAAAAGATCTCAGCCAAGCAGAGTGTGAAAAGAAGAAAATGGAGCTAAAGTATCACAATGAATGATGTAAAATGAATACGTACCTTGCAGAGGAGGAACTGGCAGAGAAGCAGTTACCTCAGCAGTGAAGCAGAAATATGTTGCTTCAGCAGCAACTCAGTCATGCTCAGGACAAAGCTGATAATAAAGAAAAAACAATAATTGATATCCAGACGCAATTTCAGGCTGCTGTAAAAGAACTTCAAACTGAGAGTGAGCATCAAAGAGTATTAGAAGCAAGAAATAAAGAGTTAACTGATAAATGCAGTAATTTAAAAGAAAGGCAGAACCGATATAAAACAGAAAGGGCAGAAGAGTAGTAAGTATCATGAAAGATAGATATTTTTCTACGTTTCTTAAAGAAAATTTAAAGTAATGTTTGGTTATGGCCAAATGTTGAATCTAGTTGAATATAAAATAGATGATAAATATATATGTTACATTAGTTTGTTATGTTTATTTTTTGTTGTTGTTGTTGCAGTTTTTGGCTGGGGCCAGGTTTGAACCAACTACCTCCTTGAGCCACAGGCACTGCCCTTGATATATTAACATAGCTTGCCTCTGACAAATAATTAGAGCTGAAAGATGCTTTACTTTGAATAAATATATTATGTCAGTTGTTGGAGCCCATATAGCCTATGGCTAGGAGGAGCATGCACATTCTATCACAGACCTGCTTACTCTGACTCTGTCTCCTCTCCTGCCTGCCTGCAGAACACCAGCACGGCGTCTCTCTGGTGAAGATTACTAAGCTCTATGAAAGACTAAGATCTATCTTTCTAAGAAGACTGCTTTATTCTCTCTAAGACTTACACTCTCTTTCTCTCTCTCTCCAGCTAAATTAGATAGCCCTCAGGCACCAAAGAGAAACTGAACCTGAGCAAGGTAACTTAGTGGTCAGCATCCAGAACCGAGTTAAGCTGGGCCTGAGATCTGGCCAGTCTGGAACCCTGGCAAGAAGTGTCAGAAATGACCTATGTGTGACAGTCAGTTATGAAATTATCTGAGTTTCTTTCAAATTATTAACAGTAAAGACTCACATTAATAATGTGCTCCTTAAATGATGATTTTGATGTCTTTAGGTTGTCTCATGTTAATACAGTGATGAAGCAGATGAACAGAAATTCTCACACCTGAAATGAGTATTTTGAAATAAAAATTCAATTAAATAGGTTCCTTTGGCAGTGAGTTCCAGGTTTCCCAGCTGCACTGCAGTGTATATTTATGTCTTGTACTGTTTATCCTTTAGTAGCTTTCTCTATTGTCAGTTGGTCTCATATAATATTACTTTTTCGGTCTCATATAATATTACTTTTATTTGTGTCAATTTGACATAAACCTGAAGATATATCAATCTCAAATTATGTACTATATATGACCTCTCAAGCCTTGAAAGACATCTACTTTTAATTAAATCATACTTTGGGACAAATGTGGTGTATTTTAGCAAACATATTTGATTTAATCTTCCCATTAGAATTTATAATTTATTTTTCATATTTTTATAATTATTGTGCCCATAGTTTTTGTTTCAAGGTTCATGACTTTCATTTGGATACACTGGATATAACTTTTTCCAGCACAAGAATAACTGTAGCTATCTGTGACTTCATGGTATGGCACTGAGTCCCTATTTTCAGAATAGTGAAAGGTGGCAGGATTCACATCTAGTGGGAATGCAGTGAGTAGGGGACAGAGTTTTAGGAGTCTGGGAGGGAGGTAGAGACCAAGTTATGTAGAGCCTCAAATAGAACTTTTATTTGTTTGTTTTAGAGACAGAATTTCACTTTATTGCTCCTGGTATAGTGCTGTAGTGTCACTTACAGCAACCTCCAGGGTTGCTAGGCTTAGGCGATTATCTTGCCTCAGTCTCCTGAGTAGCCAGGACTATAGGAGCCTGCCACAGTGCCTGGCTATTTTTAGAGACAGGATCTTGCACTTGCTTAGGCTAATCCTGAACCTGTGAACTCAGGCAATCCACCCACCTCAGCCTCCCAGAGTGCTGGGATTACAGGTGTGAACCACTGGGCACAGCCCTGATAGTTTAATCTTGTCTAATTATACATTTGCCTAAGGAGAAGCTAATATCTGAACTAATATCTCTGCATGTCATTTATCTTGTATATATTTGAAATGTTGTAGCTTAATAGTTGTTAGGATAAAATTAAACACTGTATACCATATCAATAATTTCTTCTTTCAGACATAGAACTAATAAAGCTATTATTTGAAGCAATTAAATATAAAATGGAAACTACCTTATCTTGTAGAGAAGAATTGTTCAAGCCAAAAGCCTGTGATTTTCTCACTCTGACAAAAAGTCTGAATTTCCCTGCCTTAATTATGTAGCCAGAACCATGACTTCTACAATGATGCTACTTTACCAATTGGAAAGTTCTGGTTCCAGCTCTTCGTATCTCTGTGTGAATATGGACAGTTAGTGCTTCCCAAAAGACATCTGTCTATCTTCTCCAGTGTAAAAAGAAAAAGAGGGTTATACAGGTCAGAAAAAGCTTTACTTGAGATGTTTCGGTGGGCCGAGTGGGCATTTGGCCAACATGGCTTTGCCTTGGATAGTTTAATTATGATGTTTAACGGACATCCTCATACTTTAAGCTGACACTTTAAGGATAAATTCTCTCCTGGTTATCACTTGATCCCTGCCACTGATGGGAGAATCAGCAGAAATGTGGCATCTTATTTGGAAATGACATTCTCTAATATAATTATGTTCCCTGTTTATTTTTATAATTTTATTTTTCTTTCACTAAAAAGGACAGATGATGCTTAGTTTTTAGCATTAAAAGTACACAAATTGCTTTGTTCAAATAAAACTAAATGTGCATACAAAAAAGTAAAATAAAATAAATGATGCAAGGGTGCTTGGAATTCAAAAATATAAAGGCTTACCAAAGGGTAATTTTTTTTATCTTTCCCCATTTTACCAATATTATAAATTTTAGTACTGATAAGCTACCATTATAAAACAAGACTAGTGTGTTTTGGTCCTAGAGAATGGGTCAATACCCTTGTCTGTGAAGGGCCATGTACTATTATTTTAGACTTTGTGAGCTGTAATATCCCTGTGGCAACAATTTCACTCTGCAGTTCCTTTGCAAAATAGTCATAAACAGTATAGTAACTGAATGGGTGAGTCCACGTATGAATAAGCTTTAGCTGTAAATATGGGTAATGGGCAAGTTTTCCTAGATTATTTTGTATATAAAAAGGTGGTCATAAGCTGAAAATAGTATTTTGTATATGACACATTTTGTTCATCCATTCATCCATTAATGCACATTGGAGTTATTTCCAAATATAATTTTTTTTTAAAATTTTGTGTTGTAGTTGCAAGAAGCACAGGGTCAACTCATCGCAACCATAAGATATACTACAAGGGATGATTGCATGAAAAAGTACATTTAACATGGCACAGAAAATAACCAAATCAGCAGCAAAGTGTGAGATTGTGTCAGTTATGACAATGAGTACATTTGTCTGAAGCTAAGCAACAATTTTAGCATTAATTTCTTTGGAAATGTACATTTCTCATATATTATTCTTAAATTTTGTATCTTATTCACACAATGCAGCTACAAAAATTATGTGGCTGGCCAAATCATCTACTTTCAAATATTTAAAAATTTATGTAATTATACCTTCAGATGTTTATTTAGAAATTACATAGCAGGGTAACTTTAAAATTTTTTTGTGAGAATAATTATTTTAAAATACACATTTTAGGCTTGAAGAAGAAAATTTCCAGTTGAAAGTTATAATCAGAAAGCAAGTAGGCAAAATGGAGCAGGTCCAGGAGAACCTGTAAAGTGCAAGATCCATACGTCACACTGGAAAGGGGTTTCATGTCTCTGGGACTCTAGCTTCAGTTATCGATCATGCAAAATGCCAGGACAGGAAGTGTTTCACAGTTTGGAATGTTAGAATATACTTAATAAAATATCTTGGGTCTGAGATCCAAGTCCACACATGAAGTTCATATTTCTATTTTCATACACACCTATGCACATAGCCTGAGGGCAATTTTATGTAGTGTCTTTTTGATAATTTGTTCATAAAACAAGGTCTTTTTTTCAGTGCAATTTGTCACATGAGGTCAGGTTTTGAATTTTCCACTTGTGGCTTCATTTCAAAGTTTCAGATCTTGAAAGATCTGGGATTTTAGATTTTAATATTTAGGATGTTCAGCACATAATGTAGATGCTTCTCCACTTATAGCTGGGGCTACACCCTGATAAACTATAAGTAGAAAATATAAGAAGGAAATTCATTTAATACACTCAAACTGCTTGGTGTGGTGGCTCACTCTTATAATCCTAGCACTCTTGGAGTGCGAGGTGGGTGAATTGTCTGAGCCTCAGGAGTTGGAGATTAGCCTCAGCTAAAGTGAGGCCCCCATCTCTAAAATAGCTGGGATTGTAGCAGAAATCTGTAGTTCCTGCTATTCAGGAGTCTGAGGCAAGAAGATCACTTGAACCCAAGAGTTTGAGGTTGATGTTCCCTAATGATGGTGCCATGGCACTCTATGCAGGGTAAGAAAGTGACACTCTGTCTCAAAAAAAAAAAAATAGACCCAATCTGTGACCATCATAGCTTAGCCTAGCCTTCTTTTTATATGCTCAAAACTTTATCCTACAGTTGGGTAACATCCACCTACCACAAAGACTGTCTTATAATAAAGTATCAAATATCTCACGTACCACATGAGAGGAGAGCAGAGATTAAACTTAAAATACATTGAAATCACAATCGTGTTATACCATCATAAAGTCACAAAAGTATGAGTTGGACCATAGTGAGTGTGTCAAAATTGCAATGGTCCCATACTACCACAAAGTTGAATAATTGAAAATCAAACCATTGTAAGTTGAGCACTATTCTTATATAAGAATATTTTAGACAATATGAAGTGTCTCACTGATAAAATATTTATTATATTCATGTTGATATTACTGAGTACTAGTAGTTCAAATCTTAGTTTAATTTAATTTAATTTAATTTTTAAAATTTCATTGTTGGGGAATCATTGAGGGTACAATGAGCCAGGTTATACTGCTTGTATTTGCTGGGTGAGGTTCCTCTATTAATAGTGTCTGACCCCCAAGAGGTATTTTCCACACCATGTCCCCCACCCCTTCTCTTTTTTCCTCTCTCCTCTCCCCCATTCCCTCTGTTACCACCATGTACTCACATTAATTCTCCTCATATCAGAATTGAGTACATAGGATTCTTGCTTCTCCATTCTTGTGGTGCTTTACTAAGAAGAATGTATTTCAACTCCATCTGAATTAATACAAATTCACTTTCATTTGTAGTAAAGTCACTATCATTTTTAGTGGCTGTATAGTATTCCACAGTATACATATACTACAGCTTGTTAATCCATTCCTGGATTGATGGGCATGTAGGTTTTTCCCACAATTTGGCAATTGTAAATTGAGCTGTAATAAACAGTCTAGTGCAAATGTCCTTAGGATAAAATGTTTTTATTTTCTTCTGAGTAGATGCCCAGTAATGGGATTGCAGGATCAAATGGGAGGTCTAGTTTGGGTTCTTTGAGGATTCTCCATACTTCCTTGGAAAAGAATTGCATTAGTTTGCAGTCCCACCAGTAGTGTAAAAGTGTTCTCTTCTCTCCACTTCCATGTCAGCATCTGCAGCTTTTTTTGCTATTAGATCATAACTGTGCACATTACTGCATTTATGGGGTACAATGTGCTGACTATATACAATCTAGAATGTTCACAACAGACTGGTCAATATATCATTCACTCAAACTTGTCAATATATCATTCACCTCACTTATTCACTTGTTGTTTAGACATTTATTCTCCACTGTTAATACATTTGACATGTACTCCTGCAATGTACACAATAGTTGAGGTCTGAGTCTTTGTGATGTGGGCCAATCTCACTGGGCATATCTCACTGGGTGGTTTTGATTTGCATTTTTCTGATAATTAGAGATGATGAGCATTTTTTCATATGCTTGTTAGCCATTCATCTGTCTTCTTTAGAGAAGGTTATTTTTATCTCTCTTACCCATTAACATAGGGGATTGTTGGCTTTTTTTATTGTTGTTCAATTTGAGTTCTCTGTGGATTCTAGTTATCAAGCTTTTGTCCAATTCATAATTTGCAAATATCTTTTCCCATTCTGATGGTTATCTATGTTTTGGTTGGTGTCTCCTTAGCTGTATAGAAGCTTTTCAGCTTAATTAAGTCCCATTTGTTCATTATATTTGCTATTACAATGCCACTGGAGTCTTCTTCATAGAGTCTTTCCCCTGGCCGATAGCTTCCAGTGTTTTTTCTATGCTTTCTTTGAGGATTTTTATTGATTCATGTCTTAGATTTAGATATTTTATCCATCTTGAACCCATTTGAGTGATTGGAGAAAGGTGCTGGTCTAGTTTCAATCTTTTATATGTGGGTATCCAGTTCTCCCAGCACCATTTATTGAATAAGGATTCTTTCCCCCAATGAAAGTCCTTGTTTGCTATATGAAAGATTAGGTGGCTGCAAGATTTTGGTTTCATCTCATGGTTTTCTATCAATTCCAGATGTCTGTGCCAATACCATGCTGTTTTGATCACTATGGCCTTGTAGTACAGCCAAAAATCGGTAGGCTAATGCTTCCAGCCTTGTTTTTATTACTAATAATTACCTTAGCTATACAGAGGTTTTTATGGTTCCATACAAAATGAAGAATTTTTTCCAAAATCTTTAAAGTATGATGTTGGTATTTTATATCAGTAAATGATTTGATTTCTCCATCATTTTTTAATCTTAGCTTCGCATTATATAGAATTCTGGGCTGGAGATTGTTCTGTTTAAGTAGATTAAAGGTAGATGACCATTGTCTTCTTGCTTGGAAAGTCTCATTAGAGAAGTCTGCAGTCACCCTGATGGATTTGACCTTATATGTCAACTGGCACTTACTCCTGGCAGCTTAAAGAATCTTTTCTTTTGTCTTGACTTTGGGCAGGGTCATCGCAGTGTGTCTTGGGGAAGCTCCGTTAGAGTTGAGGCAACCTAAGGTCCAATATCCCTCTGAAAGGAGAGTGTCAGAATCTTTGGTGATATTTGGGAAATTCTCAGTTATAATATTCTCTAGTATGGCTTCTATTCCCCTGGGGCATTCTTCTTCCCCTTCTGATTTGAACACTTCATAGAGACCCATGATTCTGTCAGTGAACGTTCTGCTTTCTCTCTCTTCTTTTCTGCCTCTTTAACTATCTGAGTTATCTCAAAAGCTTTGTTCTATACCTCTAAGATTCTTTCTTCTGGATGGTCTAATCAGTTGTTGATACTTTCTATCTTTAAGTTCCCTAATTGACTGCTTCAGTTCCTTCAGCTCTGCTATATCCTTTTTATATTCTTCATAGCGTTCATCTCTTAATCGATTCTGTTTTTGGACTTCCTTTTGGTTATTTTCCAGTTTATCAGCAGTTTCCTTCATTGTTTCCTTCATTTGCTTGATTGTTTTAATCATCTGTATTCTAAATTCCTTTTCTGTCATTTCTAACATTTCCTTATAGGAGGAATTCTCTGCAGTAACTACCTCACAGTCCCTTGGGGGTTTTGCTCTGGACTGATTTTTCATGATGCCAGGAGCTTTCTGCAGATTCTTCCTCATAAGTGAGTTCTTTTATCTGTTTCCTTGCCCTAATTTTCCTTTGGCTTACTCCTGCTCTTTAAGTTGCAGTGCCTCTGGACTAGGGTTTCGATGAGTCCTTTTGGTAAAGGACCAGAAGGATGAGAAGATTTAAGAGCAAGAATGGAAAAAAGAAAGATAGGGAAAAAAAAGAAAAAGGGGAAAAGGGGTGGGTAGAAGCACCTATTGACAAAAAAAAAAAAAAGAGAGAGGCACAGAAAGAGGGGGACAGGAGCAATAAAGGTGTACAGTAGGGTACTTTGACCCAACCTTAAGAACCCCCAACCTCTGGGGGTGCCAGGTTGGGTGGTTAGGTCAGGAGCTCTTTGCCAGCCTGTTTGGACACAGTATTCCAACTCCACCAAGTAGAGAGGAAAGATAAAAATGCAATAAATCAAACCAAAACAAGCAAACTGAAAACTTTACAAGATAAAATTGGGGGAAAAAAATAATAGATGTGGAAACACTAGCAAAAATGAAGTTTTAATTGTTGAAAAAGGCAGCACTGGAAAAATTATATTTACACTAAAAAAAGAAGAAATAAAACAAAGTAAAAAAGGAAAAGAAAAATCTTTAAGGAAAATGTTGAAATTAAAAACACCCCCCCCCCAAAAAAAAACCAACACAAAACAAAACAAAACCATACACAAAGCAGTATATATATCTTGCTGAATATTCTCTGGGCAATAGATGATCTTCTGGGGTATGATATGTTAATCACAATGCTGATACGGCTGTATGAAATGGAGACTGGAGGCCTTTAATTATTTCTCAAACCCCACAGAGTGGAGAGCCTAAATCCTTCTCAGCCCACTTAGAAGGCACTTTAAATTGCTATCTTGGGGTAAGCAGAAGCTTTCCCAGGAAAACGCTTGTTGCTGGAATCACTCCTTAAGTGGCTATCTGCTTATCAATGTGCCAAAATTGGTCTCACCCTATGCTCCAGAGGGCTAAGGCTTTAAGGCGTCTCAGTTCCCACCTTTAGACTGCTCGGTCACTAGATTACTCACTCCTGCCTGATGCTTGTTCTGCAACCCTGGGGTGGAGCTTGCCAGGGCAGTTCTCCCACAATGGCTCCACACAGCCCACAACAAGACCGTGGTAACTCCATCTGGCTTGGTGGCTCAGGCTTGGGCCCTAGACAATGCTCAAAGACCTCCATACTCTTGCCCAAATTCTCCCAAGGTAGTTCAACTGAGTGCCAAGTCCAAAAAAACCTGAACAGCTCACAGGTAAGGCCTTTCCAGTTTGCAATCTCACTGCTGCTATACCTATAGTTGTTAGCAGCATTAGACCAAAGGAACACACGTGAACACTTTGCCAGTCTTCCACTGCTTTTGCCTTCCTCAGGGGGTCTAGAAGTCTCACACTGTCTCACTGTGTCACAAAAGGGATGTTTATGGGCAGATCCAACCTGCCAAAGATGCCTGAAGTCTTCTCTCCCCAGTCTCACTGTGCCCAAATGCAAGGAAGCTGTTACTCGGCCTCCATCTTGCTCCAGAAGTCTAATTTTTCTACTTCTGTGAAGTCCTATTGATAGGATGAACTTAAGATATGTACCATGCAGCTCTTGTACAGTAAGTCTGATGTCAGTATTTTAATAGGGATTGCATTGAATCTATAGATTGCTTTGGGGAGTATAGACATTTTAACTTTTTTTTAAATTTCTTTGCTTTTTTTGATTCTTCCTAGCCATGAGCATGGTATGTTCTTTCATTTGTTAACGTTTGACTGAGTTCATGAAATCAATGGTTTGGTGGTAAAATTAATTAAAATATATGTGATCCTCTAAAAATAATATGTTATATGTGCACATTTTGTTTATACATTTTTCTATTGATGGACTTTTGTGTTATTTCCACATGTAATTTTTTTTATTCTTTCTTTTAGTGGCAAACATCACTGCTGCATCAGTTGACAGAGGCTAGAAGACTGGCTAGAAGACTGGCTGGGAAGATGTAAACATGTACAAATGTACAGTTTAAATCAAAATAACTTGAGTACTTATAAAGAAAATAAGTCATGTAGTATGAGATTGCATCGGTTATGATAATAAATGCTTCTATGTGAAGCCAAGATATAATTTCAGCATTAAGCTACTTTGAAGTACATACTTTTGGCCGGGCATGGTGGCTCATGCCTGTAGTTCTAGCACTCTGAGAGGCAGGTGTATTGCTTGAGCTTGCAAGGTCAAGACCGTCCTGAGCAAAAACAAGACCCCATCTCACTAAAAATAGAAACACTGAGGCAAGAGGATCACTTGAGCCTATGATTCATAGGGTGCTGTGAGCTATGACAGCATGAGCCTCTATCTCAAAAAAAAAAAAAAAAAGAAAGAAAAAGAAAAAAAGAAAAGAAAAGAAAAAGAAATGCATAGTTTTGTGTATTATTTCTAATTTTTCAAATTATTCATGAAATGCAGCTAGAAAAACAGTATAGTTTTCAAATCTCTTACTTTTCAAATCTTTAAGAATTCATGTAATTATGCCTTTAGATCTGTATCCAAACATTACATGGTATCTTTAAAATTTTTATGTGAAAATAACTACTTTGAAATGTTCCCTTTCGGCCTGAAATAGAAAATTCCCAGTTAAAAGCTAGAAGCCAAAAGCAAGCAGACCAACTAGAGCAGCTGCCGCGTCTCCATCCAGTGCACGGTCGGTAAGTTAACCTGTCAGTTTCTATCATATCACAGCGGGATTCTGTTTCTTCAGCAGCCCAGGTTGAGTACCTTCTGTGCAAAATGCTTGGGACCAGGAGTGTTTCTTATTTGTGTACACACAATGAGATATCTTTGGTGGGAATTCAAGTCTAAACATTCATATCTACCTATGCACATAGACTGTAGACAGTTTATACAAGGTTTGTAAGTAAATTTTGTGCATGAAACATGAAACAATGTTCTGAGCGTTTTCACTGCAACTTGCCACATGAGAGCAGGTGTGGAATTTTCCACTTATGGTGCCACATCCACAACCAAGACATTTCAGAATGTGAAACATTTTGGATTTCAGATTTTCAGATTGGAGATACTCAAACTATAGTACAGATGCTCCTTGCCTTATGACGGAGTTTCATCCGAGGAAACCCACCATAGGTGGAAAATATCACACAGCACAATGCATCTTGTATGTGTCCTGATTTATGATGGGGTTTCACCCCAGTAAACCCACCGAAGGTGGAAAATATCACAGGAGCACAAAGCATTTCGTATGTGTCCTGATTTATGCGAGGGTTTCACCCCAGTAAGTCCAACAAAGGTGGGAAATATCACAGGAGCACACTGCATCACATACACCTCCTTGATTTATGATGGGGTTTCACCCCAGTAAGCACATCAAAGTTGGGAAATTTCCCAGGAGCACAAAGCAACTCATACGTGTCCTGATTTGTGATGGGGTATCACCCCAGGAAGCCCGCCGAAGGTGGGAAATACCACAAGACCACAGACCCACAGCTCCAGGAACTTCATCCTTGCCCTCGCCTGGTACGCAGACTGGATGCTCCCTTGTACACTATAACAGGCAGAGCTCAGCCATCATAATATTTGCGCAAGCCCAGCCCCAGGTCACTATGACCTGAGATGTGTGCCAAACAGGAAGGCTCATATCCAACAGATGGACAGATCTTTGCACATATACCCCATGACCCTCCAGGTATAAAAAGGCCGAAAACAGATGAGGAAATAATGTCGAAACGACACCCCACTTCAAACAAAATACTTTAAATAACTTCATTTTTCACATATTTATAATTGCTCTCTGAATCACTGACTCAAAAGTGAAGGAAAAAACAATACCTTAACGATCAAGGTTATAACTATTGTGAAAATGTATTCTTTTAATATGCTTTAGACACAAATACCAGCTCTGGAAAACTTAGAGCAGCCAAGAAAGAAGTAAATAGCTTCAAAGGGAAGTGAGAGGGAGCTCAGCATTGCAGATGTGGAGTCTGAACTCTCCAGAATACTAGGGTCTCAAAAACTGGAAGAAATCACACAAATTCACATGCAAGAATTACAAACCCTATAAGGTTTGTCAACTAAAGTATGCTGGTAAGTCAAAACCTGAAATCACACAAAATAAATTCAGCTCATTAATTTGTCTTGTCATTAGTGACACATGTTCATGGGGTGCACTGGATGTAGAAACAAGGTATATAATATAATTTTGAGAAATGATGTTAGTGAATAGACTTAGCTATAAAGGCTTGTCCAGGACAGTTTACATCTCTCTCCCTTTTTGGTTTCTATGGCTTCCCCCCCCACCTTACTATTCTCCTTTAGTTAACTCTATCTCTTAGCCTTTCAGCTAAGTATTTTTGAAGCTTTATAGTTTAGACAATGCTATAGTTATAGCTCCCTGGCCAGGGACTCCACCAGTGACCATGCGGCCCCACATCTCATGCCGCTGGGCTTTGTCAGGCCCTCCACCGGAGGGAATGCGCTGGCGAGTAGTAGGCTCCACATCCATTGCAGTTGGTCCCCCCATGCCTTCCCCTGCCAGGGACTCCTCTGGTGACCTCAGGGCCCTGTGACCCATGCCGCAGGGCCTGTGTATGCCCTGTTAGGCCAGGGACTCTGCTGGCAAATGTGTGGCCCCGCTCCCCATGCCCCTCGGGCCTCTGTACACCCTCCCTGGACAGGCAATCCACGGGCAAACATGCTTCTCTGTGCCCCGTATGCGCCGGGACTCTGCACGCCCGCTCTGTCTGCGGAGTCTGCTGTCCACCACGCGATGCTGCACCCGCAACGCTGGGCCCATGCATACTAGCATCTGAAAACCTGGAAGACTACACACAAATTTCTGTGAAAGAATTAAAAATCCTAAAATATTTGTCAACTGAAGTATGCTAGTAAGTCAAAACCCAAAATTACAGAAAATAACTTAAGCTCATTAATTCATCTCAAAGAAATCATCATTAGTGAGACATGTTCATGAGGTCCACTGGATGTGGAAACTAAGTAGATAATATAATTTTGGGAAATTATGTTAGTGAATAGCCTTACCTATAAAAGGCTTGTCCAGGACCGATTACATCTGTCTCCCTTTTTGGTCTCAATGTCTTTTTTTCCCCTACTAGTCTCCTTTGGTTAACATTATCTATTAGTCTTTCAGCTAAGTATTTTGAAGCTTTATAATTTAGAGAATGGTATTCTTATAGCTACCCAGCCAGGGACTCCATAGGCAACCACGCAGCCCACGGGGCCTCATCCTGCCCCCCCTGGCCAGGGACCATGCAGGCAACAGCGTAGCCAAGTGCCCCAGACAATCTGGTCTCTGCAAACTCTACCCTGCCAAGGACTCCTCCGGCGCGCAGCCCCGCGCCCCGTGACACCTGGCCCCCGCACGCCATCCTCAGCCAGGGACTCAGCCGGCAACCAGGTGGCCCCGCTCCCCATGCTGCCAGGCCTTGTCCTGCCCTCCCCTGCCAGGGACTAAATCAGCGATCGTGCAGCCTGCCAGACCTTGGCCCACATTCCCCAGACAGGGACTCCTCCAGTGAACCACCGGTCTACGAGCTACCGGGCCTCGGCCTGCCCTCCGTGGCCAGGAATGACTCCAGAGAGTTCGCGATCCACTCTCCATAACGCCAGGCCTCTGCACGCCCTCCCATGAAAGGGACTCCTCCCGCGAACACGCAGCTCTGCATCCTGTGCTGCTGGGCCTCCGCAAGCCCTCTTAGGCCAGGGACTCCGCCAGTGACTTTGCAGCCCCTTGCTCAGCACCCACTGGACCTCTGCCCTCCCTGGCCAGGGACTCCGCGAGCAGCCGTGTGTCTCCAGTTCCTGTGCCCAGTGGGCCTCTGCATTCCTGTTATGTCCAGGGAGTCCGCCGGCCACCACGTGTTTCTGCGCCCTGCTACCCGGGCTTCTCTACACCTGCCCCAGCCAAGGACTCTGTTGGCCACCGAGCGCCTCTGCATACCACGATGCTGGCCCTCCGCACGCCAACCTGGGCCAGGGACTTGGCCAACAACTGCGCCACCTGGGCCTCTGTACATTCGCCTTGGCCAGGGACTCTGCCAGCAACCGAGCGCCTCAACGCCCAGGACCGGGCCTCCATGCCCGCGGTGCACGTGGCCCTTCCCTGGCTGGGGAATCCACCCTTTGTTTTACTCATATTCCCAAGGTGGCACAAAAAGATAAAGATATGTTGTATGAAAATCACCTGTTGCAGGATGAAACGGCCAAGCTAAGAATGGAAGTTGACATTATAAAAACACAGACTTAGGAAAAGAAACCAGAATCTTTAGAGAAACATTGAAACTATAAAATACCTTTGCAATAGCATAAAACTGACTAAGGAAAGATTGCCAGAAGCAATGTCTGAACAGAGTGGACAGCTCAGGATGTTCAGATCAGAGAACACACTGATGAAGTATGAACTGGATTTTGAGGAGCTTGAGAAGGAAAAACTGTCTTTTGTTCTAAGTAATCTCAACCAAAGCCAGAAGTCACAAAAGGCCTTGGCATTTGCCTTCCAGAAAGAAAGAGATGGGTCATCCATTGTATAAGAAAACAATGGATGGAAGAAATCTTACTCTAATATTCTCTTTCAAAAACTTGTTGAAGCTGAAAGAAAATTCAATAGCCTAGAAGTTGAGCTCTCTAACACAAAAGATGTTCTCAGACAAAGACTTTGGCCTTAGAAGGTGTGCAAAGATATCTCAGCCAAGCAGAGTGTGAAAAGAAGGAAATGGAGCTAAAGTATCACAATGAACGACGTAAAATGAATACGTACCTAGCAGAGGAGCGATTAGCCCAGCTGTGAAGCAGAAATACGTTGCTTCAGCAGCAACACAGTCACGCTCAGGACAAAGCTGATAATAAAGAAAAAACAATAATTGATATCCAGACCCAATTTCAGGCTGCTGTAAAAGAACTTCAAGCTGAGAGTGAGCGTCAAAGACTTCTAGAAGCAAGAAATAAAGAGTTAACCAATAAATGCAGTCATTTAAAAGAAAGGCAGAACCGATATAAAACAGAAAGGGCAGAAAGAGTAGTAAGTATCATGAAAGATAAATATTTTTCTACGTTCCTTAAAGAAAATTTAAGTAATGTTTGGTTATGGCTAAATGTTGAATCTAGTTGAATATAAAATGGATGATAAATATATATCATATGTTAGTTTGTTATGTTTATTATTTTTTTGTTGTTGTTGCAGTTTTAGGCTGGGGCCAGGTTTGAACCTACCACCTCCTTGAGCCGCAGGTGCTGCCCTCAATATATTAGTTTAGTAACATAGTTTGCCTCTGGCAAATAATTGGACCTGAAAGATGCTTTACTTTGAATAAACATATTATGCCAGTTATGAAATTATCTCAGTTTCCTTTAAATTATTGATCAGTAAAGACTCACATTAATAATGTGCTCCTTAGACGGCCTTCCCACAACCTGGGCCGCCAGGACTCCACATGTCCTCCCTGACCAGGGACTCCTCCGTTGACTGCAAGGCCTGTGTGGCTGGGCCTCTGTATGCTCTCCCTGGCCAGGTACTCCACATGCGCCTTTGCAGCCCCGCACCTTGTGCTGCCGGGCCTCGGACTGATCTTCATGGCCCTGGACAACTACGCATCTCCATGCTCCTGCCTCATGAGCCTCAGCTCACCTTCTCTGGCCACGGATTACACCGGCAAATGTCCGGCCCCGCGCCCTGGACCGCTAGAACTCCACATGCAATCCCCTTTCAGGACCACCTCCGGTGATGGCGCAGCCCAATACCCCATGCCGCCCAGGTTCCACACACTCTCCTTGGCCAGGGACTCTGCTGGTGATCACGTGGCCCTGTGACTGGTGCTGCCAGGCATCGGCTCGCCCTCTCGGGCCATGGACTTCACCAGCGATCCCGCAGCACCCCACCCCATGTCATGGGCCTGCGCATGCCCTCTTAGGCCAGGGACTCCGCCAGCTACCATGCAGACCCGCTCCTCACACCCACCAAGCCTTTGCATGCCCTCCCCGGCCAAGGACTACACCTGCATCTTGTGTCTCCATACCTCTTGCGGGCTGGGCCTCAGCACGCCCCCACAGCTAGGGAGTTCGCCAACCACCATGCACCTCTCTGCCCCGCGGAGCCGGGTGTCTGTATACCAGCTCTGGGGAAGGACTCCACTGGCCGCTGCAACCTCCGGGCCTCCATATTCCTACACCGGCCAGGGACTCTGTCGGCACCTGCGTACACCTGTGCCCTCTGCCTGGGCCCCTGTGGCCCCTGCGGGGCCTTTGCACGCCCACTGGAGTGGGGGAACCCACCCTTTGTTTTACTGAAATTTCCCAGAGTGGCAAAAAAGATAAAGATCTGTTGTATGAAAATTGCGTGTTGCAGAATGAAACTGCCAAGCTAAGTTTGGAAGTTGACATTATAAAAATACTGACTCAGGGAAAGAAACCGAAATCATTAGAGGACATTGAAACTATAAAATACCTTTGCAATATCATAAAACTGACTAAGGAAATTACCAGAAGATGAACACAGCAGACAGCTCAGGATGCTCAGATCACAGAACACGCTGCTAAAGTATGAACTGGATTTTGAGAAACAAGAGAAGGAAAAACTGAAACTGAAGTCCAGTCAAACCTTCACAAACTGTCTTCTGTTCTAAGTAATCTCCACCAAAGCCAGAAGGCACAAAAGGATTTAGAGTTTGGCTTACAGAAAGTAAGGGATGAGTGGTCTCTTGTACAAGAAAATATGAAATCTTACTCTAATATTCTTTTTTAAAAAGTTGTTGAAGCTGAAAGAAATTCAGTACCCTGGAAGTTGAGCTCTCTAACACAAAAGATGTTCTCAGACAAAAGACTTTGGTCTTAGAAAATGTGCAAAGAGATCTTAGTCATGCAGAGTGTGAAAAGAAGGATATGGAGCTAAAGTATCACAATGAACAAGGTAAAATAAATATGTACCTTGCAGAGGAGGAACTGGCAGAGCAGCGATTAGCTCAGCTGCAAATACGTTGTTTCAGCAGCAACTCGGTCAAGCTCAGGACAAAGCTGATAATAAAGAAAAAAAGATAATTGATATTTATAACCAATTTCAGGTTGCTGTAAAAGAACTTCAAGTTGAGAGTGAGCTCCTAGAAGCGAGAAAGGTTTCTAGAAGCAAGAAATAAAGAGTTAACTGATAAATGCAGTCATTTAAAAGAAAAGCAGAACCAATATAAAACAGAAAGGCCAGAAAGAGAAGAAGTAAGTATCAAGAAAGATAAATATTTTTCTACGTTCCTTAAAGAAAATTTGAAGTAATGTTTGGTTATGGCTAAATGTTGAATCTAGTTAAATATAAAATAGATGATAAATATATATGAAATATTAGTTTGTTTTGTTTATTTTTTGTTGTTATTGTTGCAGTTTTTGGCTGGGTCCAGGTTGAGCCCACCACCTCCTTGAGCCACAGGCGCTGCCCTTGATATATGATTTTAGTAACATAGCTTGCCTCTGGCAAATAATTAGAACTGAAAGATGCTTTACTTTGAATAAATATATTATGTGAGTTATGAAATTATCTGAGTTTCTTTCAAATTATTAATCAGTAAAGACTGACATTAATAATGTGCTCCTTAGACAGCCTCCACGCACCCTGGGCTGCCTCTGCACACCCTGCCCGGTCATGGACTCCTGGAGACTATGCAGCTCGGCACACCATGTCGTCAGACCATGGCGCACCCTCTCTGGGCAGGGAATACTCCTGTGACCACGCTGCTCCGGGCCCCATGCTGATGGTCCTCGACCCATCCTCTCCACCAGCTACTCTGCCAGCGACTGCATGGCCCCATGCCCTGTCCCGCCAGGCCACCGCATGCCCTCCCTTGCCATGGACTCCTCAGGCCACCGCTTCTCTCCATGCCCCTTGCTCTCGGGCCTCCGCAAGCCCTCCTCTGCCAGTAAGACCATCGAAGGTAGGAAATATCACAGGAGCACAGTGCATCTCATATTTCTCCTCAATTTTTGATAGGGTTTCACCCCAGTAAGCCTACCAAAGATGGGAAATGTCACAGGAGCACAAAGCATCTCATACATGTCTTGATTTATGATGGAGTATCTCCCCAGGCAGCCCACCAACGGTGGGAATTATCACAGGACTACAGACCCACCACTCCAGGATCTTCATCCTCACACTCGCCTGGTTCACAGACTGGATACTCCCTTGCACAGTATAACAGGCAGAGCTCAGCCGTCAGAGTCTTTGCACAAGCCCAGACCCAGGTCACCATGACCTGAGATGTGTGCCAAAAAAAGGGAGACACATGTACAAACAGATGGGCAGATCTTTGCACACATACCCAATGACCCTCCAGGTCACTAAAGGGCAAAAAACAGATGAGGGAATATGGTCTAAATGTCACCACACTTCAAACAATACTTTAAATAACTTCATTTTTGACATATTTAAAATTGCTTTCTGAATCATTGACTCAATAGTAAAGAAAACAAACAATACCTTAACTATCAAGGTTATAATTATTGTAAAAATGTATTCTTTTAATTTGTTAAATACCAGTTCTGGAAAACTTAGAGCAGCCAAGAAATCATCAAATAGCTTCAAGAGGAAGTGAGAGGGGGTGGCTCCTGTGGCTCAGCGAGTAGGGCGCCGGCCCCATATACTGAAGGTGGCGGGTTCAAGCCCGGCCTCGGCCGAACTGCAAAACAAAAAAATAGCAGGGTGCTGTGGCGGGCGCCTGTAGTCCCAGCTACTCGGGAGGCTGAGGCAAGAGAATCACTTAAGCCCAAGAGCTGGAGGTTGCTGTGAGCAGTGTGACGCCACGGCACTCTACCCAGGGCGATAAAGTGAGACTCTGTATATAAAAAAAAAAAAAAAAAAAAAAAAAAGAGGAAGTGAGAGGGATCTCAGTGTTACTGTAATGGAGGTCAGCATTGCAGATGCAGAGTTTGAACTCTCCAGAATACTAGGGTCTCAAAAATGGGAAGAATACACACAAATTT
>CAUYON010208017.1:0-21031 GCA_963573935.1 Arctocebus calabarensis
CTACTAGGGAGGCTGAGGCAAGAGAATCGCTTAAGCCCAAGAGCTGGAGGTTGCTGTGAGCAGTGTGACGCCACGGCACTCTACCCAGGGCGATAAAGTGAGACTCTGTCTCTACAAAAAAAAAAAAAAAAAAGAATAAGGTTAGGACTTAGCCCTTTTGCCTCCAAAATGGCTAGCCTATTTTTTTAACATCATTCACTGAATAACCAATGCTTTACAAAAATAAATGCCATAAGTGAGATCATGAAAAATGATGGAGCAGAAAGCTCCATGGTTGGTCTCTCCACTAACACAACTGGGAAGCTAGAAGAACAATACGAACCACTATTTCAGAACCCTGGAAGCTGGTCCTAGCACTCCTAGCAAGAGTCCTGGAGGAAGGGAAGAGACTGCCGACCCTCAGAACAGGGCAGCATCTGCAAACCCCCTCATTCCTTATGCCTGCCACAGCCTGCTGGAAGCCTGCAGGAAGGAATAAGAACCTTATCCTCCAAAAACTGGGGTTATAAATTTTGGTGAGTTTGGCAGACCTGCCCAGCTTTACTTTGGCCCCCTCAGGCTATAGTAGCTTCCCTGGTAAACCTATCAGGACATTTGAGAAGAATCCTCCCCACCCATACACACCCAGATCCAGGCATTCAAGGAAATCTCTATTAGGTCACAGGCAGGGTGCATATATAGCAGAAAAGAAAGTTCTGTGACTACACCTAACAAGGAATACAGACTTTGTATAATAACTTTGAGAAGTCATTACATAAAAAGACAACTGTAGTCTCAACAAGTAACAAAAGCAATCCCTGCGGAGGGGGAAAATCAGATTTCCAGAGTCACCAAAATATAGTATTCAAAATGTCCAAGTCTCAACAAAAAATTAAAGCATATATAGAAAAAGGAATATATGGTGCATTCAGGAAAAATAATTAGAAAGTGTCCTAAGGACACTCAGGCATTGGAATTACTATTTAAAATATCTCCAAAGAACTAAAGAAAATTATGCATAAAAATAAAGAAAATCAGGAGAGCAATGTCAGTAAAGGGATAGAAATGATTAAAAGGAGCAAACAAATTCCAGAGATGAAAGGTATAATAGCTATGTTAGGGCTAAATTATACCCCCTTCCTCAATTCATATGTTGTATCCCTAATGCCCAGCACATTAGAGTTTGACTTATTTGGAAATGAGGTCTTTTAAGAGTGATTAAGTTAAAATGAGGCTGTTTTGGTGGGCCCTAACACAGTATGACTAGTGCCTTTGTAAGATAAAATCTGGACACACACAGAGACATCAGGGATATACAGGAGAAGGAGACCATATGCAAGTCCAAGAAATAAGGCCACAGGAGAAACTAAACCTACTGACACCTGATGTTGAACTGCTAGCCTTCAGAACGGAGCAAAAATAAACTTCCATCGTTTAGGTCAATGTCTGTGGTATTTCGCTGTGGTAGCCCTAGCAAACTAACATAATCTGAAATTAAAAAATTACAAGAAGGGATGGTGCCCCTAGCTCAGTTGGTAGGGTTCCAGCCACATGCACTGAAACTGGAGGGTTTGAATCTGGCCTGGGCCAGCTAAAGCGACAATAACAATTGCAACACACAAAAAATAGCCGGGCGTTGTGGCGAGCGCCTGTAGTCCCAGCTACTTGGGAGGCTGAGGCAAGAGAATCACTTAAGGTCAAGAGTTTGAGGTTGCTATGAGCTGTGATGCCACAGCACTCTACCAAGGGCAACAGCGTGAGACTCTGTCTCAAAAAAAAAAAAAAAAAAAAAAAATTTACAAGAGAGTTTCAATGGCACATTTGAGCAGACAGAAGGAAAAAAAAAATCAACAAACTCAAAGTAAAGGAATTAAAATTAACCAGTCTGAGGAATAGAAATGAAGAAAAATGAACATAACCCGATATTGTGGGCGGACATCAACATACACATCCTGAGAGTCCTACAAGTGGAAAAGACACAGAAAGGAACTGAAAGAATATTTGAAGAAATAATGGGCAAAACCTGTAAAATCTGATTATTAAGTATATGAATCTACGCATCCAAGAAGCTCAACAAATCCCATGGAGGATAAAGTTAAAGAGATCCACTGACACAAGTTACAGAGAAACTACAGAAAGCCAAAGAGAGGCTCGGCGCCTGTGGCTCAATGGGCTAAGGCGCCAGCCACGTACACCTAAGCTGGCGGGTTCGAATCCAGCCCGGGCCCGCCAAACAACAATGACGGCTGCAATCAAAAAAATGGCCGGGCATTGTGGCAGGCGCCTGTAGTCCCAGCTACTTGGGAGGCAGAGGCAAGAGACTCGCTTGAGCCCAGGAATTGGAGGTTGCTGTGAGCTGTGATACCACAGCACTCTATCCAGGGTGACAGCTTGAGGCTCTGTCTCAAAAAAAAAAAAAGAAAGCCAAAGAGAATCTTGAGAACAGCAAGACATCAGAAACCATAGAGGTCAGAAGACAATAGGAAAACATATTTTACCAGAAAAAAAAAAAAATCCGTCAACTAAGATTTCTCTCACTAGCAAAACTATCCTTTCTTTTTTTTTTTTGAGACAGAGCCTCAAGCTGTCACCCTGGATAGAGTGCTGTGGCATCACAGCTCACAGTAACCTCCAATTCCTGGGCTCAAGCGAGTCTCCTGCCTTTGCCTCCCAAGTAGCTGGGACCACAGGCACCCGCCACAACGCCCGGCCATTTTTTTGTTGCAGCAGCTGTCATTGTTGCTTGGCGGGCCCAGGCTGGATTCGAACCCGCCAGCTCAGGGGTATGTGGCTGGCGCCCTAGCCCGTTGAGCCACAGGTGCCGAGCCGCAAAACTATCCTTTCAAAATTGAAGTTGAGAAATTAAGACATTCCCAGATAAACCAAAGCTAACAATGCTTATCTCTAGTAGACTTGCCTTACAAGAAATACTAAAGTGGTCCTTTACACAGAGATGAAAGAATACTAGAACAAAATTTGAAACCATATTAAAATAATAAAGGTTACTAGCGAAGGTTAACTACACAGTTAAATATAAAAGCCATTATAACTGTGCTTTTGCTTTATAACTATTTTCCTTACATAATTTATAAGGCAAATATATAAAATAGTAATTCTATGTTAAAAGGCACACAATATATAGAGATGTAATCTGTGACAGTAGCAACATGAAGACTGAGGGTAGGAGATATACAGAAGCAGTGTTGAACTGAAATGAAGTTGGTATCATTCAAGCTAGGTTGTTATGAGTTTAAAATGTTAATAATCAGGCAGTGCCTATGGCTCACTGAGTAGGGTGCTGGCCCCATATACCGAGGGTGGCAGGTTTGAATCCAGCTCCGGCCACAGCTCCGGCCAAACTACAATAAAAAAATAGCCGGGCGCCTTAGTCCCAGCTACTCAGAAGGCTGAGGCAAGAGTGCCCAAGCCCAAGAGCTAGAGGTTGCTATGAGCTGTGATGCCATAGCACTCTACAAGGGTGATAAAGTGAGACTCTGCCTCAACAACAAAATAATAATAATCACAAATTCTAAAGTAACTACTAAGAAAATAAAACAAAAACATACATGAAAAGACGACAATCAAAATAGTACACTGTAAATAAAAACTCTAATTATTAAAAGGGGGAGGGCATTAATGGAGATATTTATGGAATAAAAAAGGTAAGATGTACAGATAACAAAGAGCTAAGTAGAAGTAAATCTTTCCTTATCTTACTTTAAATGTAAATACAATTTTTTTTTGAATCTCATTATGTTGCCCTCAGTGGAGTTCCCTAGCGTCACAGCTCACAGCAACATCAAACTCTTGGGCTTAAGCAATTCTTTTGCCCCAGCCTCCCAAATAGGTGAGAGATTACAGGCGTCCACCACAACACCTGGCTATTTTTTTGTTTATTTGTTACTGTTGTCATTGTTGTTCAGCAGGTTTGAACCCACCAGCCCCAGTGCATGTGGCTGGTGCTGAGCTATGGCAGCCAAGCCAAATATAAATGAATTAAACTCTCTAATTAATGGCAGAAATTTGGCAAAATGGATCTTAAAAATGACTTTTATATGTAGTCCACAAGAGACTCATTTTAGATAAAGACTCTAAGAGGTTGAAAGCAAAAGGATTAAAAAAGATATTTAATGTAAAGAGTAACAAAAAATGACCTACTGGGACAGAAACGGAGAGAGCTTCTCTCTCCCCACTAGAATTCTCTCCCTCTACCTGGAGCCTTAATGTTTTCTGTGAATAAATCCTGTCTTACCAAAAAAAAAAAAAAAGACCTAAGGTGGCTACATTGCTAGAAGTAATAGATTTTAAGTCAAAAAAGGCTGTAAGACACAAAGGACATTATACATTGATTAAAAAGATTCAATCCATGAAGAAGATATAACAATTATAAACATATACACATCTACCAAAAGAACCCCAAAATACATGAAGCAAAAGTAGACAGAAATGAAGGGAGAAATACAGTTCTACAATAACAAGTGAAGACTTCAAAACCCCACTTTGAAGAGTTTCCTTATAAACAGAAAATCTATAAGGAAACATTAGACTTGAACAATGTTATAAATCAGTTAGATTTAAAGACATATACAAGACATAAATGGGCGGGTGCAGCAGCTCACATGTGTAGTCCTAGCATTCTGGGAAGCTGAGGTGGATGGACTGCTTGAGCTCATAAGTTTTGAGACCAGCCTGAGCAAAAGCAAGATCCCCTCTCTACTAAAAATAGAAAAACTGAGGCAAGAGGATCGCTTGAACCTGAGTTAGAGGTTGGAGGTTGCTGTGACAATGCCATGGCACTCTACCCAGGGTGAAAGCTTGAGACTCTGTCTCAAAAACAAAAACAAAAAAAACAAAAAGATATATACAGGCATACCTTGGAGATACTGCAAGTTCAGGTCCAGAACATTGCAATTAAGTTAATATCACAATAAAGTGATCCACAAGGATTTTTTTGCTTTCCAGTACACATAAAAGTTATATTTGCACTATACTGTAATCTATTAAATGTGCAATTGCACAATAGCATTTTGTCTAAAAAAACAATGTACATACCTTAATTTAAAAATATTTTATTGCTGGGGCGGCACCTATTGCTCAAGGAGTAGGGCACCAGCCCCATATACAGGGGGAGTGACTTCAACCCTGGCCCCAGCCAAAACCTGCAAAAAAAAAAAAAAATCTATATATATATATAGATATAAGATACATATATCTTTTATTGCTAAAAAATAAAAAATGCTAATGGGATCATCTGAGCCTTCAGCAAGTTGTAACCTTTGTGCTGGTGAAAGGTCTGGGGGGTCTTGACTTGATGTTGATGGCTGCTGACTGATCAGGGTGGTGGTTCCTGAAGGGTGGGGTAGCTGTAGCAATTTCTTAAAGTAAGACAACAATGCAGTTTGCCACATTGGCTGACCCTTCTTTTCATTAAAGATTTCTCTGTAGTGTATGCCGCTACTTGACAGCATTTTGCTCACAAGTAGAACTTTTTTTTTTTTTTTTGAGACAGAGCCTCAAGCTGTCGCCCGGGTAGAATGCCGAGGCATCACAGCTCACAGCAACCTCCAATTCCTGGGCTCAAGCGAGTCTCCTGCCTCCGCCTCCCAAGTAGCTGGGACTACAGGTGCCCGCCACAACGCCCGGCCATTTTTTGGTTGCAGCCGTCGTTGTTTGGCGGGCCTGGGCTGGATTCGAACCCACCAGCTCAGGTGTACATGGCTGGTGCCTTAGCCCGTTGAGCCACAGGCGCTGAGCCAGAACTTTTTTTTTTTTTTTGAGATAGAGCCTCAAGCTGTCACCCTGGATAGAGTGCTGTGGCATCGCAGCTCACAGCAACCCTCAATTCCTGGGCTCAAGTGAGTCTCCTGCCTCCGCCTCCCAAGAAGCTGGGACTACAGGCGCCCACCACAATGCCTGGCCGTTTTTTGGTTGCAGCCGTCATTGTTGTTTGGTGGGCCCAGGCTAGGTTTGAACCTGCCAGCTCAGGTGTATGTGGCTGGTGCCTTAGTCCATTGAGCCACAGGCGCCGAGCCACAAGTAGTACTTTTTTTAAAATTAAAGCCAACCCTCTCAAACACTGCTACTGATTTATTTATGTAATATTCCCAATCCTTTATTGACATTTCAACAACATTCACAGCACAGTCATCAGGAGTAGTAGATTCCTTCTCAAGAAATAATTTTCTTTGCTTATCCCTAAGAAACAACTCCTTAACCATTCAAGTTTCATCATGAGATTGCATCAATTCAGACCTATCTTCTTCAGGGGACTAGTTTTCTCGCTATTTCTATCACATTTGCAGTTATTTCCTACACTGAAGTCTTGAATTCTTCAAAGTCATCCATGAGAGTTGGAAATCAACTTTTTCCAAACTCCTGTTAATGTTGATATTTTGCTCTCTGCCCATGGATCACAAATGTCCCTACTGGCATCTAGAATGGTGATGCCATTTCTAAAGGTGTTCGATCTACACTGCCCAAATCCACCAGAAGAATCACTACTATCAATGAAAGGTATAGCCTTTAAAAATGTATTTCTTTTTTTTTTTTTTTTTAGAAACAGACTCTCACTTTATTGTTCTCAGTAGAGTGCCGTGGTGTCACACAGCTCAGAGCAACCTCCTACTCCTGGGCTTAGGCAATTCTCTTGCCTCAGCCTCCCGAATAGCTGGGACTACAGGTGCCTGCCACAACGCCCGGCTATTTTTCTGTTTTGCAATTCGGCCGAGGCTGGGTTTGAACCCGCGACCTTTGGTATATGGGGCCAGCGCCCTACTAGATGAGCCACAGGCACCGCCCAGCCTTACAAAATGTATTTCTTAAACAATAAGATTTGAACATCAAAATTAATTTTTGATCCACAGGCTACAGAATAAATGTTGTGTTACCAGGCATGAAAACAACATTAATGTCCTTACTTATCTTCACTGGAGCTCTTGAGTATTTTCAAAATATTATTCTTTGACAAAGCATTCTTTTTTAAAGCAGTAGGTCTCAAAAGTGGGCTTAAAATATTCAATAAAACATGCTGTAAACAGAAGTGCTATTATGCAGGCTCTATAGACCATAAACAGTAGATTTAGATTTAGATTTAGATTTAGGGCCTTTAGGGCCCTAGGAATTTTTTTTTTTTTGCAGTTTTTGGCCTGGGCTGGGTTTGAACCCGCCACCTCCAGCATATGGGGCCGGTGCCCTACTCCTTTGAGCCACAGGCGCTGCCCCCTAGGATTTTTGGAATGGTAAATGAGCACCTGCTTCAACTTGAAAGTTGCCAGCTAATAGCCCCTAACAAGAGAGTCAGCCTGTCATTTCCAAGTCAAGCCTTGACTCCTCCTCTCTAGCTATGAAAGTCCTAGATGGCATTTCCATCCGATATAAGGTTGTTTCATCTACATTGAAATGTGTTGTTTAGGGTAGCCACCTTCATCAACAATCTTAGATCTTCTGGATAACTTGCTGCAGCTTCTATATCAGCATTTGATGCTTCACCTTGTACTTTTACATCAGGGAAGAAAGCCTATTTACTTAAACCTCATAAACTAACCGCTGCTGTTTTTCAGCTTTTCTTTGGCAATTTCATTATCTCTCTCAGCCTTTATAGAAATGGAGAAGAGTCAGGGTCTTGCTCTGGATTAGGCTTTGGCTTCAAGGGAATGTTGCAGCTAGTTTGATCTTCTATCCAGACACCTAAACTTCTCAAGATCAGCAATAGGCTGTTTTGCTTTCTTTTTTTTGAGACAGAGCCTCAAGCTGTCACCCTGGATAGAGTGCCGTGGCATCACAGTTCACAGCAACCTCCAATTCCTGGGCTCAAGCGAGTCTCCGGCCTCCGCCTTCCAAGTAGCTGGGACTACAGGCGCCCGCCACAACGCCCAGTCATTTTTTGGTTGCAGCCATCATTGTTGTTTGGCAGGCCCAGGCTGGATTCGAACCCACCAGCTCAGGTGTACGTGGCTGGCGCCTTAGCCCGTTGAGCCACAGGCGCCGAGACGGCTGTTTTGCTTTCTTACCATTTGTGTGTTCACTGGAGTAGCACTTTTAATTTCCTTCTAAAACTTTTCCTCTGCATTCACAACTCCTTGGCACAAGCAGCCTAGCTTTCGGTCTATTTCAGCTTTTGACATGCCTTCATCATTAAGTTTAACCATTTCTAGCTTTTGATTTAAAATGAGAGATGTGTGACTCTTCCCTTCCCTTGACACTTCATGGCAACTGCAGGGTTATTAACTGGTCTAATTTCAGTATGGTTGTGTCTCAGGAAATAGGGAGGCCTACAAGGGAGAGAGACGGGGAATAGCTGTTCGGTAGAGCTGTCAGAATATTTATTGATTTAAGTTTTCAGTTTAATATGGGTGTGGTTCATGGTGCCTCAACATAATTACAATAGTTAACATTAGAGATCATTGATTACAAATCTCCATGACAGATATAACAATAATGAAGAGTATGAAATATTGTGAGAATGACACAGAGACAAAGTGAGCACATGGTGTTGGAAAACGGTGCTGACAGACATCCTTGCTGTGGGGTTGCCACAAAGCGTTAATCTGTAAAAAAAAAAATGCAATTATCTACAAAACACAATAAAACAGGGCATGCCTGTATAGAACCTGCCACCCAACAAGTACACATGGGACATTATCCAGGACAATATGTTAGACAACAAAACATCTTAATACATTAAAAAAGACTGCAATCATACAAGTATTTTTTTTTTAACCACAACGAAATGAAACTAGAAATCAGTAACAGAAGGAAAAACTAAACAACATGAAAATTAAGCAATATTCTTAAATAATCAATAGATCAGAGAAGAAATCATGAGGGAATCAGAAGATACTTTGAGATAAATATTAATACACTATATCAAGACTAACGGGAAGCGGCAAACACATGTACAAAAGGAAGAAGCAAAAGTAGTGCTTAGAGAGAAATTTATAGCTGTAAGTACTACATTAAAAAAGAAGATCTCAAATCAATAACCTGACTGTCACTTAATGGCAAAGGAGAAGGTCAAACTAAACCAATAACTACCCAAAAGATGAAAATAATAAAGATTAGAAAAGAGATAAAGATAAAATTGACAAGTCTTTAAATATATTTACTAAGAATATCCTCAAACAGTGAAAAAGGAGCCATTACTGACTTGACAGAAATAGAGGACTATAGGAAAGTACAAAAAGTATAAACCAAGAAACTGGGTAGCCTTAATGAAACAAAACTGAAGAAAAACGGTTCTATGAAGAAATATTACAGAATCAGAATAGACCCCAAACTAGTAAGGAGATTAAACCTCTCAACAAAGAAAGATCCTAATTTGATGGCTTCACTGGTGAATTCTACCAAACATTTAAAGAACACATACCAATCTTTCTCAAACTTTTCCAAAAAGCTAAAGTGGACAGAACAGACACATTCTAACTAACCCATTCTTTGAGGGCAGCAATGCTCTAATAACCAGTCAGACAAAAACACTGTGAAAAAAAGAAAATTATAGACCAATATTCGTTATGAAAATGGTGCAAATATCAACAAAATACAACCAAACCAAAGTCAGTAGCATGTTAAAAGGATTACTACAGGCCAGGTGTGGTGGCTCACGCCTATAATCCTAGCACACTGGGAGGCTGAGGCAGGTGGACAGCTTGAGCTCACGAGTTCGAGAGCAGCCTGAGCAAAAATGAGACCCTGTTTCTAATAAAATAGAAAAACCGAGGCAAAAGGATCACTTGAGCCCAGGAGTTGGAGGTTGCTGTGAGCTATGATGCAAAAGCACTCTAGCCAGAGCGAAAGCTTGAGACTATCTCAAAAAAAAAAAAAAAAAAAAAAAGGATTACTACATACCAACATCACGTGAAATTTATTCTTAGAATGCAAGGATGGTTCAAATTATGAACTCAATCAATGCAATGTACCACATTAACAGAATGAAGTAAAAGCAAAAAACTGAATGCTTATCTCAATTGATGCAGAAAAAGCATCTGACAAAATTCAACACCCTTTTCATGATAAAAACACTCAAGAAACTACCTCAGCATAATAAAAGTCATATATTAAAAACCCACAAATTACATCATACTCAATGGAAAAAGCTTTTCCCCTAAAATTAGGAACAAGACAAAGATGCTCACTTTTGCCATGTCTATTCAACATAGTAGACAATGCAAGCCAGAGCAGTAAAGCAAGAAATAAAAGGCATTTAAACTAGAAAGGAAAAATAATTTGTTTGCAAAGCACATAATTATATACAGAATACCCTAAAGATTCCACATAAAATTTGAATAAACAAATTTTAAAAAAAAGCAGTATACGACACCAATACAATAATCAGCTGAATTTTTATACACCAACAATGAACAACCCAAAAGGGAAATTAAGAAAACAATTCCATTTAAAATAGCATCAGAAAGAACAGAATACTTAAGAATTAACCAAGGAGGTGAAAGACATGTGTACTGATAATTACAAAACACTGCTATAAGAAATTAAAGACATCAATAGACAGTGTGTGTTCATGGATTGGAAGACTCAACACTGCTAAGATAAAACTACTACCCAAAGCAATATACAGATTCAACACAAGCCCTATCAAAAACCTCTGCCTTTAATTTTAGGTGAATGTGGCTAAATGTGACTATTTATCCATAGTCCCTGACCTTAGTAACATATGCAAAGCTTAAATATCTATAGGTTTTCTTGCTATGTAGCAATACTTACAAATTTACTTACAAACTTACGGGCGGTTGTAACCTACATTAAGAACACAGCTACTGTTTCAATTGTATAGAAGAAATCTATAAAGGTAATTAACTCACTAAAAAACTCCATAAAACACTATATGGAAGGTACACTGGGGGACCTTAAAGACAATCAAGGAATGTCACCCTCCTTCTCTGGTAGAAGAGATGAAAAACATACATATAACTCTGTTATTCAAGGAAAATCTTGATTAAAGTATCATATGAGAGTTACAAACCTAGGAGGAATTCAGAGAAGGGGATCTCGTTTATGTCCTATCACTACAAATTTTGGTGTCACCAGGGTAAGATGATGACCTGAGAATAAGTATACAATACTTTCCATCTACCACATATTGATTAGAGTAATCTAAGAAATATGGAGAAATTGACCTGAGTCCTGGAACCTAGGGAATAGTGTTATCTACATGCCACAAAAATTAAAGATATAGTGGATAAAGTGGATCAGTAACACCTTTCAATTGAAGGGCCCAGAGCGAAAAGCCAGGTGGGCTGTGGGTCAAACAGGACCTTAAGATTGGCAACATTCAGAGGTGGGTGGTATTAGGACACCAAAGGCTGTACATTGCCTCAGCATGGGAAAAAGAACCCAAAAAACCTTAATATCCAAGGGTGGGGCCCGGGAGCCCTAAGGAGGTGGCAAACACACAGCCATCATCTGCCAGCTACGCCAAAGGGATGACAGATGTTCTTGGTATCGCAGTTTTACCAACACCAAAGAAAGCACACAAAACTGAGAGCTGAAGGCCTACCCTCCTGCCCCTGCCACTCCACTCGAACTGATCCCTACATCCAACTTAAGAACTAAAAGTGGGTTCTAACAATATTCAGGTATGCAGCAAGGGACCCTAAAATAATCTACCTGCAAAGGGGTAAAATTTAAGACCCTAACAGAATGTTTCCCTCTTATGAATTAATAAACAGAATGAAACCAAAATGGGTTTTGTAAATAGATTCTACAATGTCAAAAAAGAAAAATATGGCAAGTGGCTCGGCGCCTGTGGCTCAACAGGCTAAGGCGCCAGCCACATACACCTGAGCTGGCGGGTTCAAATCCAGCCCCAGCCTGCCAAACGACAATGACGGTTGCAACCAAAAAATGCCCAGGCATTGTGGTGGGTGCCTGTGGTCCCAGCTACTTGGGAGGTGGAGGTAGAAGATTAGCTTGAGTCCAGGAATTGGAGGTTGCTGTGAGCTGTAATGCCACAGTACTCTATCCAGGGTGACAGCTTGAGGCTCTGTCTCAAAAAAAAAAAAAGAAAAATATGGCAAGGAATGGACAAAGACTATATTTCAGAAACCACTTTTTAAACTGATGATTTCTACAAACTTCATGAAACATGGTATAAATAAAGTATAAGGAAGATGAGACAAATAGTAGAATAATATAGGAAAAAGACCTGACAAAATTAAAGATAGAAAATAAGGAGACTAATAGGGCAGAAATTTACAACCGCAGAAAATGCAGAATTATAACTGCAATAAGAAGCAGAATTACAACTATAGAAAATGGAATCAGTAATATGGAAGGCACCCTGGGGAACTTCTAGAATTTGGGAAAAGAATAAAAATATGAAAGTAGTGAGAGAAAAGGCAGTAGAGTAGAACAGAGAATAGAGATCAATGTATAGCTAATTAGTGTCCTTAAAAGAAAGAACCAAGGGCGGCGACTGTGGCTCAGCAAGTAGGGCGCCGGTCCCATGTGCTGAAGGTGGCGGGTTCAAACCCAGCCTCGGTCGAACTGCAAAACAGAAAAATAGCCGGGCGTTGTAGCAGGCGCCTGTAGTCCCAGCTACTCAGGAGGCTGAGGCAAGAGAATTGCCTAAGCCCAGGAGTTGGAGGTTGCTGTGAGCAGTGTGACGCCACGGCACTCTACCAAGGGCGATCGAGTGAGACTCTGTCTCCACAAAAAAAAAAAGAAAGAACCAAACAAATGAAGTAGGTGGAATAATCAAAATATTTAAATGAAGAAGATTTCCCTGAGTGGGAAATCGTGACTGTTCAGTAGAGTCCTGCCTTAGTAGTGGGGACAAACTAATTCCAGACAAAATGCAGTTCTGGTCCTGCCAAACAAAGCTTAAAAACAATCCTCAAAAGGATCAAACTGCTTCCAACTTAATTATGTTCCAGAATGAAGCTTGAGAACATTTACATAATATAAAAATATCCAGCACCAAACAAGGTAAAATTCATATCTGACATCCAATAAAAAAAAAGATCACCAAGCATGCCAAAAAGCAGAATATAACCCACATTACTGAGGGGGCCAGGGGATGTAAGAAATTAATCAATCATCCAGAAAAGACAGAAATTTATACAATTGGCAGGCAATTCTATATTCTGTAGGCTCAAGAATGTAAAGGAAAAGGGTTGGGTGTGACGGCTTACACCGGTAATCCCAGCACTCTGGGAGGCAAAGGTGGGTGGATCGCCTGAGTTCCTGAGTTTGAGACCAGCCCGAGCTAGAGCGAAACCCCTTCTCTAAAAGTAGCTGTGGTGAGCACCTACAGTCCCAGCTACTCTGGAGGCTGAGATAAGAGAATTGCTTGAGCCCAAGAATTTGAGGTTGCTATGAGCTATGACGCCACAGCACTCCTCCGAGGGTGACAAAATAATAATCTCTCTCCAAAAAAAAAAAAAAGAAAGAAAGAAAAAAAGAAACTGCTTATCAGATATATGGTTTGCAAATATTTTTTCCCATCTTGCAGGTTGTCTTTTCAGTCTGTTGATTCTTTCCTTTGCTGTAGAATTTTTTAAGTTTCACTGCTTATGTTTTTAATTGGTGCTTGGACCCTAGGATATCTGAATGGATTTTAGGGAATTTGTGAGCCCTCCTAAAACTAATGATTTTTGTCTGAGCACATGCATGAATATATTTTTCAGGAGAGACAATTGATGTGACCTTTGGATTATTCAGGACTTAAGAGAGTTTGTCTATAGGCACTTAGTTTTAAGAACAGTGTCACCTAAAACTTAGTGTGTCAACAGTGAATCCACAACTGTCTTTTCCTCTTTGGCATTATTTTAGGAAACCACTTTCATGTAACTCCTCTTCTCTATCTTGATGTGTCTTCTTAAGCTGAAAGCAAATCCAGCCTCAGCCAGGCTTTCAGGGCCCTTCCTATTCTTCTTCCAGCCTTTTTACTTTGTTGGGGCACTTGCTCCATGATTTGCCCACCTGTGACACATGCAGGCCCACCTTTCCTTTCCTGGCCTTCCATGTGCCAGAGTCTTCTTGCTATGACCAGCCCAACCCTTCCCTTTGCTCCCTGTCTCTAGTGCTGCCTCCATAGGCTTCTCCCCCTCCTGCCCATCTCCCCTCCTGGATCTCTGTAGTGCTTCACCTGTAGTGCTGCCTCCGTACTGCCTCTTCTCAGGCCCCACTCTTCCACCCCACCACAGATGCTCTTCTGGCCACCATGGACTGTGCCTCCCCAACTTGGCACCCCCAGCAGCATCCTGCCCCATTTGGCCTGGCCTGCTCTGCAGAGGCACCTCTGTCCTTGTTCACCTTGAGACCCTCTGCGTTTCCGCATCTTTTCTCTGCCCTGTCTTCCAAACCTTCAGAAATCAGCTTATGCTGCTTCTGGTAATGCCTGGACATGGTTTTTCCATGTTTTCTTTGGATTTCTTTGTCTTCACAAGTATCTCAAGGGCGACAACTATCTTCCTCATTCCTGCATCCCGCAGGACTTTGTTTCAGGCTGTAGTAGATGTTCATTTGGTGTTTGTTGAATGAATAAGGCTGGTTTACCTTTAGTGTTCTGTTTGTTTGAATTCGAATGTTTGTGTCATTTTCTGAAGTCTTTTTTACTTATCAGCAAAGTATATATCCTAGCTTACTCAAAGCTGCTGTAAAGCAGTTTACTAAAAATTGTACTCTCTCTCTCCATCACTAGGGGAGGAGGTAGGGTATGGAAAGGGAGGAATAAGGCCAATCTGGACCCTGTCCTTAAAGGCTTTACAGTCAGGTATGCTAGTTTTCAGAACTTTGTGGTCTTGGGACCCCTTTATGTTCTTATAAATTATGAGGACCCCCCCAAGGGACTTTCATTTTTGTGGACTATTTATTAATATTTACTGTATTAGAAATGAAAACTAATTTTTTAAATATTTAATTCTTTTGAAAAATGACAAACTCATATGTTAATAGAAGTAACATTTTTATGAGAAATACTTGTACTTTCTTTCTTTTTCTTTTTTTTTTAAGAGACAGTGTCTCACTTTGTCGCCCTCAGTAGAGTGCTGTAACGTCACAGCTCACAGCAACCTCCAGTTCTTGGGTTTAGATGATTCTCTTGCCTCAGCCTCCCGAGTAAGTGGGACTATAGGGTCCTGCCATAGTGCCCAGCTATTTTTTTGTTGCAGTTTGGCCAGGGCCAGATTCAAACCTGTCACCCTTGATATATGGGGCCCCCGGCACCCTACTCACTAAGACACAGGCGCCACCCTATACTTTTTAGAACAAAAATAATTAGAATTGCATTATTTTTTAATAAATCTCTTTTATGTCTGGTTCATTAGAAAAAACTTGGACATTTCATCTGTTGTGATGTTTTGGAGGGAATATATGGAAAATTAGTCTGACACATATACACAGTAGTTGGAAAAGAGAGGAGAGTATTTTAATTGCCTTTCTAGATAACCATGGATGTTCTGATACTTGACCAGAACTCAACAGGGGGCAGTTTCTTACAATGTGGAATCTGAAACTGTATCAATGAACTTTTCATACTGTTACAATAAAAGTCATCAGTCTGTCTTGCCCTTTGAATAGCTCATTTGCTCATGAATGATGTTGTAACATCAGGCATTGGCCATTTGGCAAATAATGGCTCCCTGAGTTGGACACATTTTCTAAATACTGCCACGTCACATCATAGCAATTTTTTTTTTTTTTTTTTGTAGAGACAGAGTCTTATTTTATCGCCCTCGGTAGAGTGCTGTGGGGTCACACAGCTCACAGCAACCTCCAACTCCTGGGCTTAGGCAATTCTCTTGCCTCAGTCTCCCGAGTAGCTAGGACTACAGGCGTCCGCCACAATGCCCGGCTATTTTTCTGTTTTGCAGTTCAGCTGAGGCTGGGTTTGAACCAGCCACCTTCGGTATATGGGGTCCGTGCCCTACTTGCTGAGCCACAGGCGCCACCCTATAGCACTATTTTTTAAATCCCATTTGTTGATATCACCACTGATTTGGTCAGAAAAATCTTCCTGATTCTGAAGTGCTCATTCAGTTTCTGGTGGCTCATTGAGTTTTCTAAAAGTCTAATTTTTATTCAAAAACTGAAATTTTTTTTAGCTGTTATTGATTTGGAGCTAAACATACACACATAATCATATATAACACAAAATTACAACAATTTTTAGAAATACTCAAAAAAACTTTGAATTTTGTGATTCGTAACAAATGCCATGAGTTATTTTTCTGGAAATGATAGGCTTGCTTCTTTTATCTTCATGAAAATATGCCAGTACCCACAGGGTTTTTATCAGTCATACTTTTATTTATTTATATTTATTTGAGACAGAGTCTCACTGTGTTGCCCTCAGTAGAGTGCTGTGGCTTCACAGCTCACAGCACTCTCAAGCTCTTAAGCGATTATCCTACCTCAGCCTCCCAAGTAGCTGGGACTACAGGTGCCCGTCACAATGCCCAGCTATTTTTTTCTTGTAGTTGTCATGGTAGTTTGACAGGCCCAGGTTGGGTTTGAACCCACCAACCCTGTATGTGGCTGGCACCCTAGCCACTGAGCTACAGGTACCCTAGCCTCACTCATACTTTTAAAATGATCTGTGAAGAATGTGGCCAGTTCAGCTCCCAGCTTAGTTACAGGTGCCTTTCATTGGATAATCAGCATCTTTCAGTGTGCAGAAGTGCTTGATGCATACTTTTTTCTTTTATACAGAATGTGAAAGGATGTGTACTCAAGGTCTAGGTTTTCGTAAAATTAATAATTTCTACTGCTTCATTAAGGACATCCTTAAATGAAAGTGACCGTGAGTCAGCCCCTGATTTCTGATACACTTTGGGGTCCTGCCTTAACTAGTGCTCAGGGGTTAGCAGTTCCTCCCACCAGTGGGAATATCAACACCGTACAAAAGGCAAACAATGGCTTCTTCTCTTCTGAAGATAGTTTGGAACTCATAGACCTCTCTGTAAAGGTATTGGGAACCTTGCAGTCCATGGGCTCTGCTTTGACTCATTGGTGAGGTGCAGCCTCAGCCCCACGGGGATCTCAGCTGGGTGTCCACCCCAGCTCCTGCAGACTTTCCAAATGTGAAGCCTTTCCTGAGCCTTCCTTCCATCCTATACCCCCGCCCTACCCTCACTGCATTATTTCCCCCACATCCCTCATCTCCATCTAGCATGCTCTATTATTGATTTGTCTGCCTCCTTTCAATAACATGTAAGCTCAGGGTGGCAGAGATTTATTGCTGTGTTCCCAGTGCTCAGCGTAGTAGCCTGATAGGTATTTGAATGAGCAAGTGTGCCTGGGCCAGTTTTCTGACATCTCCTGGCAGGCCAGGGTATGTCCTCCTCTCCCAACTGACCTGTCTGTGCTCTCCCGGCTCCCAGCCAGTGCTGCCCCATACCGCCGTGTGCCTCGTGTGTGGCGAGGCGGGGAAGGAAGACACGGTGGAAGAGGAAGAAGGCAAATTTAACCTCATGCTCATGGAGTGCTCCATCTGCAATGAAATCATCCACCCTGGATGCCTTAAGGTGAACAGCTTGACACCCCACCCCACCCCAGGGCCTCTGGTGGTGCTCATCCCTCAGGGTAGACACTGCCAATGAGGCAGTGGGACCCAGGTGGCACCGTAAACTCTCCCTGAGTCTGGACGTTCCTGTGTGTCAAGGGAGGAGCCCAGGACAGGAAGGGTCTGGAGCCGTTCAGACATCGATGTCTTTGAGGGAATGAACATATGCCAGCCCCCACCCCCAGGACATCGGAACCATGGAAGGTTCCCAGTGTTTTAGCAGATAGAAAACATGGGCTGCTTGTTTGCACCTGGGCCAGAGAGAGACACTTTAGGTACCCGGGTTGCTGGCTGTAGTCTTGGCTCTGAGTTTCTGGGAGGACAGGGCCTGGGTTGGGGAGGGTGGGGCCTAAGACAACAGATGGCTGCATTCCTGTTCTTTTGCACCCGGAACCTGTTCCCAGTGTGCCTGGAGCAGCTCTTACCTTCTCCCGGATGATTATTGTGCTGTGCCCTTCTGTCTTAGGCAGTAGATTCATCTTTGAAAGGAAGAGACCACTCCAGGCTGGCATATACCTTTTGTCCCAAGAGAATGTCATCCCTGGCACAGCCCCCATCATGCCCTGTGTCAAACCTTGCATGCTTGTATGTTTTTACAGAGATCTGGGTGGGCCTGGCCATAAAGGATCCTTCAGTTCTGAGGCAACCACCACCTCAGCAGGGGTGGGAGTTTTGACCCTCATTCCTGCATCACAATCGCACATGAACACACCACTCCAGAGGGGGGGTGGTGCTGTTTCCTGGGCTTAAAAGTCAGCTCTTCCCTCGCATTTCAATTGCTTGGCTATCTCTCTCTTTTCTCCCAGCTCACGTGCTCCATGAGGGCAGGGACAAGCACATCTGACTTATTCACACCTGGCTCCCAGTAGAGTGCTCTGGAAGGTCCTTTCTGTGTGCCAGGCTTTGAGCTCATGGTTTTACCTGGGTCATCTCAGTGAATTCTTGCAAACCCCTCGTGAGATGGAAAAGTTGACTCTGTTTTATAGAAGAGGGCTTCGGCTCATAGAGACAGTCACTGGGAAATAGAGGTTCAGCATTTGAGCCCTGGCCTAAATCCAGAGCCGCTGGTCTCCACCAGCCCTTTGCAGCTCTTTGTTTTTTAGGTTGGATATGGGATGGACATGACATGGGAGGGGAGTGTTGATGTTTCTGGCAGATGCCTCCAGAAACCATGTGCCTGGGAGGTCCCTTCCCTGTACCCTTCCCTGCTTCCTAAGTCCTAGTGTGTCCCTCACAGATTAAGGAGTCAGAGGGTGTGGTCAACGACGAGCTTCCAAACTGCTGGGAGTGTCCGAAGTGTAACCACGCCGGCAAGACCGGGAAAGTGAGTGCTGGGCTCCAAGTCCCAGGGTTAGCCAGGAGTGGGGCGGGCCTGGGCCTTGCTAGAACCAGCCTCTCCTTGAATTGTCAGGCAGGTGGGGTGCTATGGGCCTGGGGAAGGGACAGGGCATGGCCAAAGATATACAGTAGGTTTGTTCCTTCTCTCTTTTTGGCCTACAAGCAAAAGCGTGGCCCTGGCTTTAAGTACGCCTCAAATCTGCCCGGCTCCCTGCTCAAGGAGCAGAAGATGAACCGGGACATCAAGGACGGGCAGGAGCCTGCCAAGCGGAGGGGTGAGTGTGAGGAGGCACCCCGGCGCAGGTCCGACGAGCACCCCAAGAAGGTGCCCCCAGACGGCATCCTACGTAGAAAGTCTGACGACGTGCACCTGAGGAGGAAGCGGAAATATGAGAAGCCCCAAGAGCTCAGTGGCCGCAAGCGAGTACGGACTGGGAGTGGCTGGATGGCAGAGGGGGTGTCCTGGCTGGTCCCAGGGGTGGAGGCAGGGAGGGGTTGGGGATGGGCCGTGGGTAAGAGGGATCCTGGCCTCTTGCTGTCCTGAGCAGGTCACTTAAGTCCTGAGAGCCTGGCCCAAAGAAAGGAGGGGAAAACCAGTGAGTCACTCCTCTTCCCACCCCCTTTAGGCCTCGACGCTTCAAACATCCCCGGGTTCCTCCTCTCACCTCTCGCCGAGGCCCCCTCTAGGCAGCAGCCTCAGCCCTTGGTGGAGATCCAGTCTCACTCACTTCCAGCAGCAGGTGCTCCCACGTCGGCCCCTCCTCCTAAGGCCCTTGGGGACTTGCGAGTCCTGGGCTGTCCCCCACCTTGCCCCACTGGTCCTCCAACCCACTACTGCCAACTCTCCTGAGGCACCTCTCCCCATGGTTTCCCAGGCCTCGGCCCAGAGCTATAGCTTGTGGTTCTGGCGTGGGGCCTAGCAAGCTCTGTGACAGAGCCTCAGCTAGTTGGGATCCAAGCCTCCGGGAAGCCCTGTGAGTCCGGGAAACGTCCAAGGATCTGGTGGCCCTGCTCCGCCCACTGGCCTTACCATCACCAGCCACACGGTGGCGCCTGGAGTCTCTTCTCTCAGTTCCAGCCCTTCCAGCTTGGCTGGGAATGCCCACAGGCCTGTGCTCCAAACCAGCTCCAGAGCCAGGGCTGATTTGAATGAGTGGCTGCATTTCTCTGGGTCTGTCCAGGGTGGGAGGTCAATTGGATGGGAACAATTCGGCCATAGTCCCCTACTTCCTTTTAGCTTTTTTTCATGAAAGTAGTAGGCTGGGCCTACCCGTCTGTCGGTCAAACATGAGGAGAGGGCATTTGTGGGGAAGATGACCCTTCAACCCCTACCCTAGAGACTGTGGGCTCATGGTGGGCTTGGGTGTAAGGGGACCAAGTTTTATAAGCCCCAGGAGCAAGCTCCATATCCTTTCTTTCCCGTGACAGCTAAAACCTGGCAAAGAAGATAAGCTTTTCAGGAAAAAGGTACTGTCTTCCGCCCTCCCTCTTTGTGCCCTAAGCCAGAGTGGTCAGAGCTGCTTGGGCCACAGTTCCATGGTAGAGGGGCAGGAGGCCTTGGGTGGGTGCAGCCCTGAGCCCTAGAGGCTGACCTGCTCTCCTTCTCTCTTGCCCTCAGCGCCGGTCCTGGAAGAACACGGAGGACCGGATGGCACTGGCTAACAAGCCCCTCCGGCGCTTCAAGCAGGAACCCGAGGATGATCTGCCTGAGGCTCCCCCTAAGACCAGGGAGAGTGACCACTCACGCTCCAGCTCTCCCACTGCTGGGCCCAGCACTGAAGGAGCTGAGGGTCCAGAGGAGAAAAAGAAGGTGAAGATGCGCCGGAAACGGCGGCTTCCTAATAAGGAGCTGAGCAAGGAGCTGAGCAAAGAGCTCAACCATGAGATCCAGAAAACCGAGAGCAGCCTGGCCAATGAGAACCACCAGCCCATCAAGTCAGAGCCCGAGAGTGAGAACGAGGAACCCAAGCGGCCTCTGGGCCTCTGTGAGCGCCCCCACCGCTTTAGCAAGGGGCTCAATGGCACCCCCCGGGAGCTGCGACACCAGCTGGGGCCCAGCCTACGTAGCCCACCCCGTGTCATCTCCCGGCCCCCACCCTCCGTGTCCCCACCCAAATGCATCCAGATGGAGCGCCATGTGATCCGGCCACCCCCCATCAGCCCCCCGCCCGACTCGCTGCCTCTGGACGATGGGGC